>JACYFF010019584.1:127298316-127308443 GCA_017589665.1 Selenicereus undatus | reverse complement strand
GGAAAATTGGAAACTTGAACATGGAGGATCATTCACCAACCAATATAGAACCCCTTGCATGTTCAAACATCGCTTCAAAGATCGATCAAAGGTAAATAGAAGGTGATCCTATTTACTTAGCTTATTACAATATACAAAGATTTAAGACTTTGTAGTTAGAAAAATCGATTCTTTAGAACAGGTACGTTTATCGATTAGTAGTAGCAAATTATTCGTGTATCTATAGAAAGTTGACATGTAATTTAACCTTGAAAAGTCAATTCCTTAACCTTGTCTAATAGACCAATAATTTTGTTGTGGATCTTTAATAGAGTGATGACAGAATTGAAACTTGATGAAAGCAATGGAAAATTGGAAACTTGAACATGGAGGATCATTCACCAACCAATATATTCTTGGATCGACAGGCATTTAATTTGTTGATACCAAAACTTCTATGCACAAGACAAGATTAGCATGCATAATAATTAACTCATAAATTAGGGATCATTTCACTGGATTATACGTTCATTCACATGATGCTACAATATATACTTTTATAATTGTCTTTTGTCTTTAAATACGTTGCCACGAAAAGCGCGTATTTTAAAAACAAAAAGGATACAATTATTTGATTCGTAACATTTGAATTATATTATGTGCGAAAAATAAAACTGCAGTATGAAGGGGCCGTAAAAGAGGACGGCAGGGGAACCTCTGTTTGGGACACTTTCGCGCACAGTTTCGGTAAATAATATTGTCTTCCTTTTCTTTCTCAAAAATAGTATCTGAAAAGTAATTTTTTTCCAATTTTAATATTTTGGAAACAAAGGGGAAAATAAGAGCTTCATTGACATGATTAATTTATTTTAGGTAAGATCATAGATTTCAGCAACGCAGATGTTGCAGTTGATCACTATCATCGATACGTTGTAAGCTGTACTTCCATATCAAGCTCATCGTATTTGAGACTGTTTTATTATGAATATTTTCTTTTCCGTCTTTTAATTTTATATGTGGAAAAACCCTCGAATTTACATGCATGATTAATATTTTTGAGTTAATGAAATTAAACAGGAGGATATAGGGCTGATGAAGGATATGGGAGTTGATGCCTTCAGGTTATCTATCTCTTGGCCTCGGATTTTCCCAAGTAATTTATTTTCTTTCCCTTCTAAATGCAAATAACTACTAATTAAGCTGTAAGCAGTTCATAAATTAAAAGCTGATAAATAATCCGACTAGCTAAAGTGTGGATGCAGCAAAATGACTCAAACAGAAGAATCGGACTTTATATTCAAAGCGAACCAAAATAGCTAACCCGAACTGACCCAACAGAACCCGAACCAATCATTTTTCTCTAAAGTTATTTTTCTTTGTAAGATAAGCCTATTGGACAAGATTTCAACCGACCAAAGATCAATACGAACTGAAAATGATCCAACCAAAATCGAACAGAACCGAACTGAATCTTGTGACTTGAACAAAACCTGACCCTAAGCCAAATCGAATGACTCAGTTGCCAATTCTAAATACTAAGTGCCAGCTTAAAAATTGTAATAATGTACATTTTGACTTGGCAGATGGTAGTGGGCAAATAAATCAGGCTGGTGTTGATCACTACAACAAAGTAATTGATGCCTTGATAGCTAACGGTATGTCCCCCTTCCCAACTCGCAATTTATATGAATATCTCCCGTAGCGCAAGTATTATCCCAGCAGGTACACAAGTTGACCATTCATATGTGATTTTACAATTCAGGGATAACGCCATACGTAGCAATTTACCATTGGGACACTCCTCAAGTCTTAGAGGACAAATACAAAAGCTGGCTTAACCCCCGAATCATGTACAATACAATTACATCCCAACTTCATCATCTTCACCTTTAATTTTAAGCCATTTCTGGGTGACTCTGCATATGTTACGTTGATTAATGCAGAAATGATTTCGGAAGCTACGCAGAGACACTGTATGAGAAGTTTGGGGACAGAGTGAAGCACTGGATTACGATGAACGAGCCGCACACGGTGGCAGTTCAGGGCTACGACACAGGCATATTTGCACCGGGGCGGTGCTCCATCCTGCTCGGCCGCCTCCGCTGCAACGGAGGAAACTCAGCCACTGAGCCTTACATTGTTGCCCACCACTTGCTCCTTGCCCATGCTACTGCTGTTGACATTTATAGGAATAAATACCAGGTACGTACCTTTGAATTTAAGAGCTATATATATGTTGAGTTCATTTTAGAGCTATACAAAACAGGCATAATATAATGATGCATTTAGTTACTTAAATGTATTCCCTCCGCTGTTGATGTGAAACATAGAGAAGTTCTACTAAATACATTCATTTAATAATTTGTTTTTGGATTGTACAACAGAAAGAACAGGGTGGTTCGATTGGGGCGTCATTTAATGTAATCTGGTTCAAGCCCGCAACGAACAAAACCAAAGACATTGAGGCGGCTCAAAGGGCTCAAGATTTTCAGCTCGGCTGGTAATTTATATATAAATATAACTTGTTAGATCGATCATCTCAATTACATATTTGCATTGTCCTCTCTCTCTTTTTTTTTGTGTGGATGAGTAAGCCAAGAATTCGTTTGGAAAAATGGTTAGGTTTCTGGATCCATTGATGTTTGGGGATTATCCAAGTTCAATGAGAGAGCGAGTAGGAGATCGTTTGCCAAAGTTTTCTAAAGCTGAAAAGGGTTTGATTAAAGGGTCTCTAGATTTTGTGGGTATTAATCACTATACCACTTACTATGCAACCGACAGTCCTATTGGGCAGCTGTTTCTCAATGACTCACAAGCAGAATCTCACGCTCTCACCCTCCGTAAGTCTTTTTATAATGTACTAATAACTCGGTTTGGACCTTAGAATATGTAAGTCAAGCTAAATTATCAACACAAATTGGTTTAAGTAATTTGACACTTATTTCCCTCAAGCAAAGTTTCGATTTCGAGTCTTGTGAATTGAATTGAGCATTTTTACTATTCAGTGTACGTGTTCATTTTTAACTGATTCTCAGTTCCTTTATCGCGTTAAATTTTCAGCATTGGGCCCCAATGGAAAACCGATTGGAGAGAAGGTATATATGTAGTTCTAGATGTACATTACCTTCTTCGATTAGTTTTTGAATATTATCGTGATTTGGGCTTACTGAAGTGATGATTTGGTTTCATTGTGTTTAATTAATTACAGGCTAATGCCATATGGTTGTATATAGTACCAGAAGGGATCAGAGAATTAATGAACTATATCAAGAACAAATATGCAAATCCCACTGTTCTAATAACCGAAAATGGTAACCACGTAAAACCATCCAGCTCACCATTAATATGTTTAAATAGGCTCATTTGATAACGTTGCTACTTTGTCAAACTGTGCTGTATAATCTCAAAAAAAAAATCTTTTGATAATCAAAGTGGGTTGATGCCTTTGATGGGTTTTGCAGGAATGGATGATCCAAATGGCCTTCTCAAGCCTATTAATGAAGCTCTTAAAGATGAAAAGAGAATTCGATACTTGTCTGCCTATCTTCAAAATTTGGCTGCTGCTATCAAGTAAGTGGATGGATAACCCACAATTGAAGTATTTGTTCAATGTATATTTTATGTAATTATATCCTAGTCATGTTATCGATCAATTCGTCCCTGCACAGTCATCCTTAGTTCAAATATATACTGACTACCTGTGGATATGGTGAAATGCAGTGAAGATGGATGTAATGTGACAGGATACTTTGCATGGTCACTATTGGACAACTGGGAGTGGTCAGCCGGTTACACTTCTAGGTTCGGTCTATTTTATGTGGACTATAAAGACAACTTTAAGAGATACCCTAAAGCCTCTGTTCAGTGGTTCAAAAACTTCCTCAACTCTACTTGTTGAATAGATCAATGGGACATGACCTTGTGTTGGTTACTATTTATTTGCGTACACGTGTGTAAAATAATTGAATATTTGATATTTAATACATAGCTTCACCTATGATTCAATTCATATGTGACCATATTGTACATACAAAAAAACATGTGTGAAATTTATGTCAATGTACATATAAATATATAATGTGTTAGCCGTTTGATTGTTGATAATTCATATGCCGCTAGCTATTGGTTTTGATTCAACGGACCTTTTCTGTCATTAAATATCATTTACAATTTTATTTGGCCCCCTTAAGATAATATCATTATGATATTATCCTATTTTATAACTAAATGATTAAATTAATTAATTCATTCAAATAATTACTTTCATACTTATTGGAGACCGATTACATTACATAGAAGTGAATGTCACATAAATATTAAGCAAATAGTATTGTATCATGCATGGGGAAACTAACATGTATATGTTCAACTTACAAGTTGCGTGGTCTTCTCCATATTGAGCTTCCAATCCATAACCTTAAATCTAATGGTAGCCCTAATCTTCTATTGCTAACTTTTGTTTGGCTTGATTAGAAGGGGGATATTTGGAATGTTAAAAAAAAAAAAAAGGTCTCATTAGCGAATCTTGTTAATCCAACAAGGATTTCAATTGCTATTGATAACCAATTTCGAACTTGGTCAAAGAATTTTGGAAAAAGGCTAAGTGAAAAAAACACGATACGTTGTTGTTAGAGTGTCTCAGTTTAAGAAATAAATGAAATATCTTAATGTTACATTGCTTGACGTGCTTAATCATAATATATTAGAAGTAACCATGCTAACCAACCTTAATATATTCCATTTATTTCTTAACTTCAAATTCTATACTACATATGTTAGGTTTTTGGACGGAAGAGGGGCCTCTAAAAAAAGCAAGGTGATGACAACTACTCTTCTTTGTGACCTCAACCTTGCAGCCTCCAACGACACCTTACCTTACGTGAAACTAAGTATTTTCAAGTGTAGCGTTGACTATAATTTTGACATTATCTGGTCAATGTGGTGGCAGTGGTGCCGTCGTGCGTTTGCATAAATGGAAGGATTATTATATTTTTTTTCTTAATTAATGATTATTACTTTGTCAAATTGTGTTTTGTATAAGCTTCAAAAAATTACTTGTTGGTGTTTTGCAAAGTTCATGGAGAACACAATTGATGTCGTTTGATAATCATTAAAATTAGTTGATGGGGTTTGCAGGATTTGTTAATCCAAATGATATTCTTAATCAAGCCTCTTAATCAAAGATGAAAAGAGAATTCAATACTGCTTTGTCTAATTCTGTTTTGAACAGGTGTATATATAGTATTGGCGTACAAGCAAAAACCACGAATGGGGTACAATATATGTAGAGTACTCATAAGTACTACATATCCGACCCTAATAGTCATATAACATTAGCGTTTATTGATATGATGTGTATTTGTTGCATAAAAAAAATTTTAATCGCCGGTATATACTTATATCACTGAGTTTTAAAAATACACAATCTCAAAAGGTATATGATATATATTGGAACTGACATTATGATGGCATACAAAACTAATCTTGATGCACACATACCCTAACTTGAAGTGTAAGATACGATCGATTTTGGCTAGTATTGTGAAAATACTCTATCAAATTAAAGATAATCTAAAATATTTATAAAATTAGTTAGTGTGGTCCCTACCCGTCAAAGTGTGCAAATCGGATGGAAATGCGTGAGGGAGGTCGCTAACAACGAATTGCTTCGGCGAAGAACTTATCAGCAAATTGCAAACGTAAAGGGTCAAGATATATAATAAAATAATAAGATATATTAATTCAAAGTGGAGCATGCCCATTGATTCTCTTCCAAGATAGGAGGATTATATATATATATATCATCGGAAAATGTCTGGTCATATATAAAAAATATTAAGACACCGACATCATACGTACGGAAAATTCGGCATTTATAATATAATTACATGAGCGAGCCCTGATTACCAAACTGTTGATCGATCTCTGTCCCTCTTGAATTCCCCCTTTTCTCTGTCGCTCTGTCTCTGATCTCTCGCCGTCTATATATATATCTGCCATAGCAGTACAGAAGAATATCCATATTCGAGGAAATTAATTTAAACCATGATTATAAGGAATAAAGGTTCATGTTTATTACTCCAAGTGATAATTATATTGATAGGATCTGCAAATTGTGATTGCTCAGCAAGTGCAACTGTCAATAGAGAGAGTTTTCCAAAGGGCTTCGTCTTTGGTACAGCTTCTTCTGCTTATCAGGTGATTAGCTCTATCATTTTTCTTCGTCGTCAATTATATACATTAATACTTGAAAAATTATGATTTTTTGCGCACTCCATATGTGTTGTATTAGGTTATGAGTTTTGTTTTTTTTTTTTTATAAATATATGAAGCTTTATAACTCTAGAATTATATATATCTTTTTCATGGCAAATTTGTGGACTATAAGAGTAGTTTCCAAGATATTGAAGAAGATATAATTATTGCTTTTATACACATATAGAAGGACGAAATCATATACGTATAATGTTGAAGATCTTGGTTTTTATTAATCATTGTGGCTCTGTGAATTTATTGGGGAGTGTTAAATTAAAACATGCATGGGTGTTTTCAAAATAAAGATTTGAAGAACTTAATCATACAGAAAATGTGTAATTTTTAAAAGGAATTGAAAAAATACATGATGGGTTTTTAGTTAAGCCAAATTAAAAGGTTTCAACTTAAAGCATAAGTCATTTCATTGCAAAAAATATTAATCTATATATGCTTAAATCAAAATATTTAGCAAATTAAACAACAAGTCCAACGTATCTTTGCATAGCTTTAGCATTTAGACATAAATATTCCCCATTAAACCGTGCCAAAGCCATTGCCATTCTTCCAAGCTAGCTTCCTTGACGTGTTCAGAACCATATGTGTCCTGACGTAATTTTTAAACCTCTTCATGCAATGCAAACACTTAATATTCAAAACAACACAAGATTATTAACCTCTTTTTTGTATGATCAAAACATAGGTTCAAAGAACAACAGTAGTACACTTAAAAAAAAGAAAAGAAAAAAAACAACGATAGTAATTCAAAACACACTATGTTGGCATCTACCAACTTTATAAGATGCATAGCCTTATAGAATATAAATTCTAGAGACTTGTATGTAAATTAACAGACACTCACTTTTTTATATGCTTAACTTGTTGACTAGATTTGACATACCAAATTGTTTGATTTGTTGAAATATGGAAGTTGGAGGAGGGGTTGTCCCCCTTTTCAAGTCATTTTGGAATAAAATTTCGTCGGACCATATATGTGTTGCTCAATTGATGAAAATAACAACATACAAATAATGTGGGTCTTGTATTGACATGGACCTTGAAGATCTAAATATGGACAATTTTACCCTTATATGCAAAAATACCAATGACTTATAATTAAAAGCCAACTTACGTTGGATGTAACGTATTCTAAAGAGTGTAGCAGAACCTGTTGTCTATATTCCTGTACAGTTGTCTTTTACCTTTAGTCCATAAGCAGCAAGGTTATCTTGAATTTTGACGTTTGAAATTATATATGTGGTTTAAACAAATGCAGTATGAAGGAGCCGTAAAAGAGGACGGCAGGGGACCCTCTGTTTGGGACACTTTCGCTCACACTTTCGGTACTGCATGGTCTTCTCCTCTCTTTCCCTGCAAGAGGGTGCTTTACTGGAAGAAAAATGGAACTTTGTTCTCTGCCTCTAAAATTTAAATTCCTCCCCACCCCCCCAAAAAAATATTTTTGAGATAGTCGAAAATACGTATTTTGTTCTTTTCGCAAACGACCTCATTAATTACATGATAACATCTTATTGTAGGTAAAATCATAGACTTCAGTAATGCAGATGTTGCAGTTGATCACCATCATCGGTATCTTGTAAGAATTAACTATCTTGTATACAAAATTTTTATTTAATTATTTTCACATTAGAAAACAACCCTACCTAAAAGCCCACACCTTATGAGAACTGGAACGTTTCGTGTCATACACTGCGAAATTTCGCAAGCATACTTTGAATCATTGAGCAAAATAATAGAGCTCCTACAACAACAAGCATTTTCGGTTTTTAATCCCAAGTGGGGACGATGCGTATCATATTATTAAATTGAATGTAAAGTATATGAGTGAAGTGTACATTTTAAGACAAATCTGTTTCTGTTGGGCTGTGAGGCCCATCAATGATGTGTATGGTCCACTTTGATAGCTATGTAAAATGATCTCGTACTAGCTTATGGATGGGGCGTCTTTGTTTTTTTTTTCTTTTTTTCCAATTGCTTTTCCTGTTCATCTTAAGAGTTATAAACTCCATAATATTTTGAACAGGAAGATATAAGTCTTATGAAGGACATGGGCGTCGATGCCTTCAGATTTTCTATCTCATGGACCAGGATTTTCCCAAGTAATAGATCCCCTCTTCCCCTTCAAATAATTAATTACACTAAGCCTGCAATATTCCCTCTTTTTCAGAATAATTATAATTTCTCACTATTTCTAATTTTAATATAATGTATTTTAATTGACATGACAGATGGTAGTGGGCAAATAAACCAGGCTGGGGTTGATCACTATAACAAAGTGATTGATGCCTTGCTAGCCAACGGTACGTAATTCCACCCATTTGGACCTCATGATAATTTGGGATCCGATTACATTAATAAGGTCACTTTTATATAATATTTGGTTGGATGTAATGTAATGGTAATGTAATGCAATTAACTTTAAAATATAATCGTGATTACTTAGTTTGTAGTAATTATAATTACAAGATAGTTATTTTATTGCAATATTCTTATACAACCAAATAAGCTAAGGCAATGAAAACACAATTACACACTTATTTGTATTATAAGATTGATTATATCTAACCAAATATTACATTAGTGTAAGAAACGCGTGCCAAGCAGAGGGACCCGTGCTTCAAAATTTGTTTCCCAGCATGCGTTTTTGCATGAGTAACACGCAGGATGGAGTGTCTGGCTGTTCCATTCCCCATTTCATTTTTTGGTCTTTTTGTGGTTTTTTCTCTTAAAAAAAATATTATATAGATCGTTTTTATAAAAAAAGTTATATGTTATAGGGTGGATTCACGATAAATATTTTATTGCATGATCCAAAGTGGAGTTCCATGAGTTGAAAAAATAAAAGAATGCAAGTTCAAAAAGATGAAATTTGTGCTGATATGACAAAATAGAATTTCAAAATTTGAAGCTATGGTTGGGAATGCTCTAAAGGCCTCATTTATAAAGTAGGAATTGGTTATTTTTTGGTGGGGGGGGGGGTTGTTTTTGCTTTATGTATGTCAAATAAGTATTCAGTTGGTCAAAACTTGATCATACATAGTAGTTCTCTGGCTATTTATCAATAGAAATTGTAATCTCAATTTGTTCAATGCGGATATCAATATATATTCAGCACTCCCTTCAACCAAAGTATCTTTAGCACAATGATTTTACCAATGAATAGACGATTGACTCACCAAATAAGAAAGTATTATCCTACATACATACATTCCCTCACAACTGATATGGTTTTACAGGAATAAAACCATATGTGACTATGTTCCATTTTGACACTCCTCAAGCCTTGGAAGACAGATACAAGGGCTGGCTTAACCCGCAAATCATGTAATACTACTCCTCACTGCTAATCAGTATAACTAATAACTTTCTCATCTTAATTGACATTTGATCTTTAATTTAAACTTCAAAATATTCAACTTTACGGCAGACATGCCCTAACAATTATATCAATATTTCTGCAGAAATGACTTTGCTAGCTATGCAGAAACTCTGTACGAGAAGTTTGGAGACAGGGTGAAGCATTGGATAACGATGAACGAGCCTCACACAGTGGCTGTCCAAGGCTACGACACAGGCGTTTTCGCACCAGGGCGGTGCTCCATCTTGCTTGGCAGCCTTCGCTGCAAAGGAGGAAACTCCGCCACTGAGCCTTACATTGTTGCCCATCACTTGATTCTTGCGCAAGCTAATGCTGTTAACATCTACAGGAGTAAATACCAGGTATGCAGTTTTTATACACGTCTGTGTATGAGTTTATCAGTCTATTTTGAATTCATTTTAGAGATTTTTATCAATCTCTCTGCTTGTAGAAATTATTCCAATAAAGTTACTGTAGGAAATAAATACAGGACTAACCTGAATGCGGAAGTATACTG
>JACYFF010019584.1:127278204-127289297 GCA_017589665.1 Selenicereus undatus | reverse complement strand
CCCCTCTTACAACATATCCAAATAAGGTGAGTATAAATCACATTCCTTTCCTTCCCTTTCCCTCCATTACCTTCTCCTCCCTTCCCCCTCTCTATATCAATCCAAATAATGTGTTAATCCATGACTCTTTAAAGTTTAAATTTGTCCAAGTGTATCCTACAGGCTCAACAAAAAACTTGAAGGGGAAATGAAGGGATCTCTTGCTCCAAAAATATGACTATGCAAAGTTCAAAAAATTAACAAAAAAACTTGAAGGCAAAAAACGGAGAACCAAATAAGAGCTTAAGAAGGGAACACAAGAAAAGTAGAAAACATACAATATGCAATACAAATCAAAGAATTTAGTCATTAGTGTGTGACAGCCTCTTCCCATCCGTCGTTACACAACAAAGATACTAAAATTCATAAGATGACTAATTCATGGTCCCCCTCCCCCGATATATCCAAAACACTTATTTTGAGCAAAAAGAAAAATATTGTTGAAGTGCTTCAACAAGTGCTTACAACAAGAGCAGTGCCATGAGGTTCAACATCCCTTGATATAGAATCTCCTACTATTCCGAGATCCTGTCCACTCCATATTTCTGTGGCTCTACAAACTGCATTATTCAATCTCTTCTTTCTGATAGTAAGCCTTACTGATGACACTACATCTGCTCTTTTTACTGTCATCGCCATCTTTTCTGAGCTTAGGTTGAACAAAGCCAAGTATACCTCTCCTAGACAACCCGAAAGGGAACAGAATTGAGAACACCAAAGCCATTTGTGTGTCATATAATTGATAAGTTTGGAGGGAGTAGGGGTTACCTGATCTTCCAGTTGCAATCCAAGCACGAACATCGACAACTCCCGACCCACCAGAAGTTGGTGATGCACTGACAAAAGGGAACTGCAGTAAATAAAACCAGTCAATTGATTTACTTCCCACATGAATATGATTAATTAGTTGTTCTTAGTTATGTGCTACTGTTTAAGAGCTTAATTATCATATATGCCTCATGGTTGTTGGTGCTGAAAGAATTGATCTCCAGTAAAACAGGGTTTGTGATGAGGCTGTAGGTTGTGACATCGAGATTTGTCATATCTCCTTCAAACATTAGTGGTGACTTTGCCATGGACCATAATGTCATCTGCAAATTTTGGGAGCGAGTAAAATAAGGGAACTAGCCGTTATGCATGGCCTGAGAGACCATGAATAGAAGAGTTCAAATATGTGTACCTGAGTTTTTTGCTCCTCCATTGTAAGCTTACATGGTCTGTGAGGACCTTCATTTGAATCTGATTCCAACAAAGAATTTAATGACGGAAAACGAGGAAAGAAATAACAAGCTCAACAAGAAGTGTTCAGAGAAAACATAACTAAAGATACAAGGTGCATTCAACATTCATTATTATTCCTCAATGAAGGGATTTCTTCGATCGATACCCGTTTTGTTCAACATCAGCTCCCTTTAGAACTCAAAGGATTCCGTTAGATCGAAACTATTGAAGAATTGGAGAAAATGAGTTTACTGAACCAACTGATGATGCCCTACACAAGGTGTGGGTAATATGAAGCAATCTTTTCTTACCTCTAACTAGCAAAAACATTAAGTGGCAATGGCTTCCCACTAATCCACAGAGAAAGGAGGTAGAGCAATGTTAAGGAAAGAAAGGTATAACTGACCAGCATCAGAAAGCCATCCAAGGGGCAACATATCTAAGTCTGGCCAAGACCTTCCTTTCAATCCTTGAGCTCCTATCATACTTGCTGCTGCAAAGTCTCTGAGAGAAATCTCAGACAACATCAGCATCATAGATTTTATACAATATTACAAGGTAAGATTACAGGTATGAGGTATGTAACTTAAGAATTCAATCCATTAAACACAGGTAATTCAAGAAGTTTATTACCTGGAAATATTAAAATGGGATTTGACATGCCCCCATTGATCCCAATCGTCTTCTGTGATTCTGTACATGTTGACCATACCATTTATGTTCTTGGCCAATTCTGGTTTCACATTTGTTCCAGGGGATATGGAATAGATGATGGGCCTATCTAATTCTCTCAGCAACTGCCTCCACCATGTAATGCATCAAGAAATCAGAATTGTCGAACTTGATTTTTCATGACCCCTTTTGTGTGTGCCTAAGTGTATCTCTAACTCTGTATATGTGTTCTTTAGCACTTAGCATTGGACACATCGACCCAGAAAAACAGGTTGTGTTTAGGTTGTGTTAATTTTGGACAGACCTGATCAGGTTAACAGGATACATTCAAGTTTGGTTTGGTTCAAGATCAGATTCGGGTTCATGGCTTGTTCGCCTGTCCCATGAGTTCACACAATAAGCTTGTCTAGAAACGCAACCATGTTGGTCCAACTCAGGCCAGTTTAATTTGATCAGGTCAGCTTGGTCTGATTCAGCTGCCTTGCTTTTGTGCCTGGTTCAAATAGCTCAGTTCAGGCAATAACGATGGTTCAGTTTTGCCTTAGTCCACAATGGAGGGGCTTGATAAACTACTTCGAGATTATTCAGGACATGAGAACTATAAGCCTGAAAGCACACTACTCTGAAGAGAGAACATAAAGTTTGCAGTTGTTCAAAGTGCAACCAGAATTTGAGTTACTTTACCTTAGAGACATAAGATATCTCATCCAAATCAAAGTCATCCCCAAACACACAGTCATGTTTCACTGCGACAAAGAAACAGATAGTATGCTGATGTCTTGCCTAGATTGATAGCATTTATTTGGGTAATCTTATATATAATCAAAACTTAAAGCACAATCTTTGGATTTTATGATCACTAAAGTCAACACCCCACTGGGCATACTGAGCATAAAGGGACCTTAAGTAGGCTCGTCCTGCTGGCGAGCTTGTGTTGACAGCCATAAAACCTTGATCCATCCATTTGCAAGCCTTGTCCTTAATCCCTATGTCTTTTGCTGTCCACACTCTTCCAGCTTCTTCATAAGCAAGGCCCTGAAAACAATAGGTGCAGTAGCTTATATAAACAAACAAAATGGTTACTCTGTATCCTTTCTTTTACCTTGGTCAATGTACAAAATGCGACCATGTTCATATCTCATGCATTAACCGGAAAAGTTTTTCTTTGATGCAACCACAAGCAGATGAACAGGGGTTCTGAATTCATATGGCTTGCAAGAATAAGGTTTTTTGTATTAGGATCTCCCCAAGCCCCACCATCGGGACTCATATTGGGTGTGGTGTTGGTGCTGCGCATCAATATCTATAGAAGGAAATTTCTTACCGTCGTAGAATCCAAGATAATGGAGTCAGCATCATAAGCCTCGAAGCTTAATCCTCTCATAACATGAATCCCAAATTTCAAGCCCATTTGATGAACTCGATTAGCCACTTCAGTGAAGCCTTTGCCATCCTTGGCTGAAGGCCATCGACTAGGGTCAGGGACCATCCTCCCCCACCCATCTATGGTATCTGTTCCTGATGAAGTCGAGGCTCCTGGCATGTCTTTCCTTCTATACCATAGGAAATCCACCACCACATACTGCTTCCAAGGAAAACAATATACTAAATTAAATCAATACCCGCATGACATGTGTTAGATTTGAGAGCACACAACACAAAAGGGGGGGTGAATTGGGTTGTGACAGATTTTCGGAATTTTCACCAAACAGGTTCAGGAACTGTTTGGAGAGAGTGTTTGGAACTGTATATGAAGCACTGTGCAGCAAGTAATCACTGAAAATAAATAGAATCGACACAGTATTTTTCCGTGGAAAACCTCTAGCCCATCTGAGGTAAAAAACCACGACCTACCTTGTAGGATTTTCGCGCAATTTCACTATACGGGCTGAAAATCGTTACAAAGTAACCTAGCTGTTACACTTGCAACACACCGTGACTTGTCTTCCCAAGACTTTGTCACCCCACGTCTGAGTCACCCTTGACTCAAACACACTCAATCACTCTCAGAATGAATGAAGAAAAGAAACTCTCACTTGAATTGCTTCTAAGTAAGCTAATGTGAGATACAATATTCCCTATTGTGCCAATTTTGGAAAGCTTGATCTTTTTGCTCACTAGGCTCGGTTTTCTTTCAAAAATCACTGCACTTAATTCTGAAAATTCTCTGCTTGAAAACCGATGATGAACTCCATGTTCACGTTTTGAATAAATAGATAAAAAGAATGATTTTAGTAGAGAAAAAGGAGGAGAATTTTTAGGCATACTCTCAGCACATAACGGCTAGTGGGGCATGATTTTTAGGTCAGCCACAATTTTCTTTCTCAGCCAATCTTGCTGCTCCAGTAGCTCCAACCATTTACTAAAAATAGAGGTTGGTTATTTCAATTTGAAAAACAAGTAAAGAAAATCTAGGTTAGTCAATACCCAAGCTAAAAATAGCTTAGCTGACTAACTGCTACCTGAAAATCATTTTTAACAAAAGCCCCTGAAAATACTGATTCAAAATTTGGGAGAGTAAATTTTGGAAAAACGTTTTTTACTGGCCCAACACCAAACAGTCTGGACACCCTGTTTGCAGTCCTGCTCTAAGATAGTGTTGGGGTCTTTTTGCAAAATCAAAAAACCTTTGACAAAGTGAGTGTTAAATCAAAGATTTCCTAGTTGGCACATTAACAAGAATCTAAGAATAAAAAATCAATACTACCCAAAAGATTCTTGATGACTCAATTGCAAAGATGTTCCGCTGCTCCAATCACTGCATCACCCTGTTTGGACATCTGTTCTTGTGCTTTGACTTTTCATTTCATTTGCTGCTCTGAGGACCTGATCACCAACCTGTTTGGAGACCTGTTTTGTGCAACACTCAAGTATGTGCATTACGTTGTCATTTATGTTTGTTATCATCAAAACTCCTTACATATTATAAGGAAGGGTTCAACAACATGGGTTCGCTAACTTAAGAAACAAACGTGATAGAAATGAACTGAATGTCATACGGTTGAGAGTTGATATATAGTAAGCAGGTGGCCCAAAAACCCGACTGTAAAAGCATTCTCATTGCTAACAGATTGAACACCCTTCGCATCAGAATCTCTTGATCCTTTTACACCTTTAGCCATATATATAATTGAACTGATAAGGACTGATACTACACTTGATCTTCGCCATATATATAGTTGGACTTTCTTAATCAGGATTTTTTTTTTTAAAATAAAAAAAGCTCATGTTTCTTCTTTCCTTTATTACTTTGTGAAAGAGGATAAGTAGGCAGCGAGGACAGAAGCAAAGCAAATGTAGATCTTCTTATTTCCTTATTGCTCAAGCAATGCAAATTTTATCCTTTGTTAAAGCATCAGACAAAATCCTTTATTACCATGAATGCACTATAAGCTCTTGCAATAATTCCAAAAAGATCATGTAATAATTATCATACACTTTGGGAGGTCCATGTCATTGTGCTCCCGCGTCTAATCACCACCTTCTTTTAGTCATGCAAAGGGGGCCAATCCCAACTATTCTGTCCCCAAGGAGTTGGATGAGATAATTACACATGTTTAAAACGAATTTGACCCTTTTATCAAATATATATATATATATATATATATATATATATATATATATATATATATAGAATTTGACCCAAAATTCTAGATTGCAGACTATTAAGATTAAGACTCAAGTCCAACTTATATATATACTTCGCTCTACCTCTCAAACCTGATATAGAAATCTAGAATTAATGTTGTTGACTTTAGGTAACGCATTGCTTGTCCTTTCTGTGGTTTCAAAGGCACTTAAATTGTTGGTAATTGGATTGGCCTTTCACTTATCATGTATTCCTAGTTTTTGCGTATGCTCGTATTGGTGATTATGTAACTTATTGTTTTTTGTGGTGCAACACTTTTAGTTTTATTATCTATCTATTTTTTTTATCTTTGATTTTATCAAAAGATTTTCAACTATAAAATATTTTCTCAAACTTTTTTTGCAGGTCTATTGAAATTGATTTCTCTATAGGTAGTGATACCTGTAAAGGTAAAACCGTTTAAATATAAATCTCTTAAAACTCCGTACCAATGGGACTCACACTAGCAGGTTGTTGTTATTGTTGTTGTTGTTGATTGGCTATTGGCTTGGTAGAACAGTACGGCATTCCTAAAGTATATATACTAATCTTCCTCCTTACTGTGCAACCAGAACATATCTTGATCATTTGGATAATGATCCAACAACCTGATATCTGAATGTATATAGAGTGGATGAGATATTGATGACAATTGACAATTCCATTTCCTTATAACCTACAGGATATTAATTTCTATTTTATTTTTTATTTATTTTATTTTCTTACACCTAATGGATATTCCTTTCTATTTTTTTATTTTTTATTTTTTACTTATTTCAATTTTTAATTACTAACTATACTTGTTCTAGAGGCCCAACCTAACGCTCATTTTGTGATGTGTGATGGAACTTTAATACAATATCTTGAGTGAATTTACAAAGATTGAAAGCATGCAGTCATTGAATGTTGTACACTGCATTGTAATGTGAATAAGTTTGTAACGATAATTTCATTGTTTTGTTTGACTGTAAGAAATTATTACAAATAAAAACTAGCCTGTAATTATGATTACTGTAAACAATGTAATCATTATTACATTATAAGGTTGATTGCATTACATTACATTCAATCAAACATCACATAAATGGAAGTCTCACCGACTACGTAAATGCTTGCGCAAAATGACTATCCATTTCATCTTCTTTGACATCGTTTTCGTAGATTTACGAAAAAGATCGAATCTGTAGTAAGAGCTTCAGAGCTTTACAAAAACTCTACTAGAACTCTAACAAAATTTTAGATCATAGAAAGTAAAAATAGCAATAAGATTTACACATCACATCTGTCCATTGCTTTTGGCCTTTCTAACATTTAATCAAAAACAGAGCAGTGCCATGGGGTTCAACCTCCTTTGAAATAGAACCTCCTGTTTCCCCAAGATCTTGTCCAGTCCATATTTCTCTGCCTCGACATGCTGCTTTCAATTCTTTTCTAACAGCAAGTGACCATAAAACGTCTGTTTTTTTGGCCGATATCACCATTTTTTCTTCGCTTAAGTTGAAGAATGCTAAATACGTCTCTCCTATATAACCCCAACAAAAAAAAAATTATATGTTGCAAAAATCACAATGGCTTAATTAGGGGTAGGGCTAGTAATAGGCATGTATTTAGCTTCTGGTTATTCTTATACTTAAAATAAGTGGAGAGCTCTCCCAAAAGATATAAGTGTTCATAACTGAAAGAAATATATAATGAGTAAACAAAGAACCAACACAGGTTGGTTCAAATGGTTTGACACTTGTTTCACTTAAGCTTGATTTTGAGTTTTGTGAATGGAGAAAATCTGTGATTGAAGAGCTCAACCCCTTTATGGGCCAACAGTAGCTCGACTCTGGTAAAAACGGAGACCTAACAGCCAAAAAGGAAGGAAGAAAGAAAAAAATGAAAGAAAAGAAAGGGGGTTTAGGGGCAACCTGATCTTCCAGACGCAATCCAAGCACGAATGTCAGCTCCTCCAGACTGTTGGGTAGTGACTACTTGATGAGAGCCACTAGAGGTCGAGGATCCAGTGATAGAAGGGAACTGCAATTAAAGACCAAAGCAATGCTTCTCAAATGAATGTGACTAATCTTTTTTTCTTTCTTTTTTTTTTTTCTTGTGATGTGGGTTAGTTTATTTGAAACTAAGAGCTTAAAAATAGATCTACTAACTCAGAGGACTTGAAAATATATATACCTCATGGTTGTTGCTACTGAAAGAATTGATCTCCAGCAGAACAGGGTTTGTGATTAGGCCATATGTTACATTGTCAAGCCTTCTCATATCTCCTCCAAACATGATAGGTGACTTTGCCATAGACCATAATGTCATCTATCCCCCTCCCCCCCAAAAAAAAAGAAAAAAGAAAGTAAAAGCTTAGTTAAAGAGATTAGCCATTTTTCAAAATAGATGAAAAAAGTATTCATCCTTGTATGTTCTGGAGTAACATTTGACATGTATACCTGAGTTTTTTGCTCGTCAATTGTAAGGTTACATTGTCTATGAGGTCCTTCATTAGAATCTAGTTCCAGAAAGAATTTATCAGAGAACAAAATAAAATAAATATGAGAAAATTATCACGAGAATTGCATAAAAAAGAAATATAAAGAAGGGCAATTTTAGCTAACATTACTGAGTTTTGAAATATATTGGATAAATACCTATTTATATAGTATAATACACAAGTACCTTCAACATTTTTTGGTTAATTTTAAAGCTCAGGGAAAGTTAGAGAACAAATGAGTTAATTTCTTGAACCACCTCTGATAAAAATGAATCAATTTCTTTGAAGATGTAAGGTGTCAAAAAAGAAAATAATATTACTATGCAAGCATGGTCCGATACTGATCCAATAAATCTCAGAAGTTCCCAAATTTTAGCGATAAATTACCCCAAAAAAGGGCTGCAAGAAAACGAAAGGTGAGATGATTAACCAGCATTGCTGAGCCAACCAAGAGGCAACATATCTAAATCAGGCCAAGATCTTCCATTTAATCCTGTGGCTCCTATCATATTTGCTGCTGCAAAATCTCTGGTGACATCAAAATGAGCTTTGACTTGCTCCCACTGATCCCAGTCATCAGCTGTTACTCTGTACATATTCACCAGTCCATTTATTTTCTTGGCCAATTCTGGTGTTGCATTGGTTCCAGGGGATACTGAATAAACGATGGGCCTCTCAAGTTCTCCTAGCAACTGCCTCCAAAATATGATATGAGACCTTAATTAAGGAAACAAAGCAATTTACCAGACACTGTCATCACTAACCAATCAAAAATTTTGATGGATCTCACCTCTGAAACATAGGATATCTCATCCATGTCAAAGTCATCACCAAACACACAATCATTTTTCACTGCAACAATGACATCAAGGGTCCATCACTGATTAAGTTTGAGCCACAGCATATGAATTGTATGTTAGGCACAAGATACTATTAGGAGGAAGAATATGTACCAAGGTCAACACCCCATTGGGCATACTGAGCATATAGGGATCTTAAGAAGGCTCGTCCAGCTCCTAATGATGTATTCACAGCCATGAAACCTTGATTCATCCATTTACAGACGTTGTCCTTAATCCCTATGTCCTTTGCTCGCCACACTCTTCCACCTTCTTCATATTCGACTCCCTGAAAGTTAAATACTAATTTGAGCCTGTAAGCTTAATCCTTTCATAACACGAATCCCTGAAAATCACCTTTGTTGAGTCGAAGATAATGGTGTTGGCATTGTAAGCCTGTAAGCTTAATCCTTTCATAACATGAATCCCAAACTTCAAGCCCATTTGATGAACAGCATTAGCTACTTCGGTGAATCCATTGCCATTAGCTGCTGACGGCCATCTGCTTGGATCAGGAACCACTCTCCCCCAATCATCAATGGTGTCAGTTCCTGACGAATTTGTCGAGGCTTCGGGCATATATTTCCTTCTATACCATAGGAAATCTACCACCACATACTGTACAGCAAGATCAAAAACCCAAAACAAATGACAGAAAAAAGAAAAATCATTAATTGAACTTAATTTGTAAGTATCCAATCTTACATTTAGTAGAGATGTCGGTAGAGGTAAGGTTGCCTACATTTGGATCTTCTTAGACCTCACAAAAGCGGGACACACATTGGAAGATGTTGCTGTTGTTGTAAGTATCTAGTCTTACCATAGAAAGAAAGAAACAAACCTGGTATCCATGGGGGGCAAGCTGCTGAGTAACAAGCTCAGCATTCTGGAGGAATTCAGTCTCATTTATGTTCCAGCAAAATGAATCGTACGAGTTCCATCCTCTAGGAGGGGTGTAAGCGCGTTCCCTTTTTCCTACAGATTTAGCTTCATTCACTCCCCTGCAATTGTGGAGAAAAAGAAGGATCCTCTGGGATCAGTTATTTCTACATGTTTATCAAGGAATAAATCTTGATACAAATAGGAACACCTACAGTTGGAAATGAATAGATAGGAATAAGGATGCCCAAAAACCTAAATGACAGAGCATGCTCATTCCTAAGAGATTGTTTTAGATGAGAGCATACTTCCCTCCTCTCTAATTTGCTTGTTTTTGTAGGTCTTTAGCAGCAAAGAGATGTCTCGACAAAAGAAATCTATGTTTGTCTTGTTTAACTTCCAGTCCTGCTTCTTTGTTCCTGCCTCAGTTTATACAAATACAAATATAGCAAATCTTGCCTGACAGAGATTACTAAACTAAGAATGAGACACAGGATCCTCTCATACAATTATGGAAAATTCCACTCCTGTAATTAAGGAAAGATCGTCAAATAATTGCAAATTTTTCATGGAATAGAGAATCTTTCATTGTTCAAGTTTTGCGGAATAAATGGTTTGGACTAGTGAATGATTATGAATTGTATCTTTGTTGATTTGCAAAAATACCCCCTTTAATTATTATTGAATCTTGCCATTTTGCATTGGGGCGTGTTCGGCAATAGCGTTTTGGTAACGTTTTGCATTTTGACTAAGTCAATACACTCATTAGGTAATTTTTAGTGTTCGGTAGCATAGCATTTTGAATAGCATTTCAAGTAGCGTTTAGCGTTTTAAACAGCGTTTCTAAAAAGTTCATAGTATTAACGTTTTGCACTCGAAAGTAGCGCTTCATATTTTTTTGCCGCAAAATATCCTTTGGAAATTTTATCTTTAGAAATTATCTATATCCTTTTATGTCAATTTATATTAATCAGCTGACCCAACAACTAAATTTACTGAACACGTTTATTTCAACTGCTCATCCAAACAACTATCCGCTAACAACTAAATTAGAAACGCTATCCGCTACCTAAACAATTATCCGCTAATTGAACCGATATCTGCTACTTGAACCGCTAATTTTGCCGAATAGGACCTGGATCAAACTATTTAATTATGTACATACATACATGCGTGCATGCAAACATACATGCAAATACATATATTTATATATACATACACACACATGTACATATATGTGTGTGTGTGTGTGTATACACACACATAAATATATATATATATATATATATCTATTTTTCTCTATCTATTTATTTATATATGTTTATATATATAT
>JACYFF010019584.1:127218835-127233561 GCA_017589665.1 Selenicereus undatus | reverse complement strand
CCCCCCCCCCCAAATATAGTCTTTTAGGAGTGTCTATGTCATTTTAGATAGTTTAGATTTTTATTTTTAGATTGGTTATAATTTTAGATTGATTTATATTCAGTTTTAGTATTTAATTATCGGTTTGTTACGAATTAGACTAAAAATGGTTATTTTTGTTCTTTTTCGATTTTTATCCGTTATTAGAGTTTACATAGTGTCCCAGTCTGCCAATATTTAATTTCGTAATTTTTGGAAATTATTTGATAATTTTTCAGATTTATTTTGCGAAATTGATATGTGCAGGTTTTTAGGTTATTAATTCTGAAAATTTCGATTTTATTTTTAATTCACGATTATTAGGTATTGTTAAGTCCATAAAATTGTGTCCTATAATTAGGGTAATTTTCTTGATTATTTTCATATTTATATTTATGCAGATTATTTTATTTCAAATTTCAGATTTAATATTCTGCATTGATATATATTCTGTGGTAATTTTCTGATTTGATTTTTCTGAAATTATTTGGATACAATTGAGGAGTTATAAGCTTATATACATGAATAATAATATTTTAGGTTACTGTTTGACATTTTTAATATTTATTTTCTGATTATTATTTGCTGTTTTGATTTTTAATTAGAATTTCAGTTACTATTCTGATTTTATTTTTCTAGATTATTTAGGAAAGGTTTTTACTGTTTTATTTCCAGAATACAATCTAAAATATTTAGGAGCATCATTGGGTGTTTTTCCATATTTTTATTCATTAGATTTTTATTTTTTAGAATTATTAAGTTTAGATTTAATAAATTGGATTAGTAAAATCATTTAGGATTAAGCTAGAATTTTTAAAACAATCTTTCCTCGTGGATCGATCCCTACTTCCCTACGCTATAAAAAGTATTTAATAACAGAAGTAGTGGTTAAATTTGGTACTCTCGACAAGCTTAACACACTCCTACCCCTAGGGTTGGGGGCATTACATACACGGCTTATAATAATGGCTCTATCGAACTATCCAATTGTACTAAAATGACTAGTTCTTTTTTGCCTCTTTTCTTATTACAACCAATGTTATTGTTCATAGTATGAGCTTTATGTCGCCTCTCGCAGCGTAGCGCACCCAACTTTTAAACTTCCGCATAAAAAGATATTTCTAAATGTAATTCTCTGAAAATGTTAGGGCGTTACACTATTGCCCTAATTCGATTTTGACCTGAATTTAGACTTGTCCGAATTGTCCGACCCGAAAAAAATCGGGTATTGGACATCAATTTCTTATCTGAATTTTGACATTGTACGATTTGTCCGACCAAATTCAATCCGAACCTGAATATTTGCCAACTCTAGAAAGAAGGGTTGGTAGGGTCAAAAAATAACTTTTGAGTTATCTCAAAAAATGGGGAAAGGAACAGAGTAATGGAGATTAGAAAATATTAATTTTGTCATGAAAGATTAATTCTACTATATTTACTCTTGATATTTATAATTATATAGCCTTACAATAATTATAAATTAATAAAATATAACATTTTGTAGTATGGTTAGTTAACATTTAAATAGATTGATTATGATACACATATCAACGAAATATAGTATAAATGATTGGTGATCAATTCTTAAAAGCTCCACAGTTAAGTGTCCTAATTAGTTTAGAGAACCCACAGAATGCATGACGTTGTGGGAAGTTAAGCATTAAGCATACTAAAAAGACTTGAAATAATATGTAAGCCTCATTTGGAATTTGTAGAGGAGCTTTGCGTAGCTACGAAAGGATTTGAAACTATAATTCTTTTTATAAATTTTTCGTTTAACTAGATGTGCAATGACCCAAAAAAAAAAAAAGTGTTGCATCTATGTGGTAAAAATGTTGCAATTTGATTGATAAAGTGCACTTGGGCGATGCAAGTGTTGCATTTGCCTCTGCAAAAAAATTTCCGTCTGTTAGACCAATAAAACACTTAAATAAGTTCTACATATTTCCAAGAAATTGTTGCATTAGACTTTAAGATAGCATTTCAAAAAGTATCGGGATTAGAATTAGGGCCTGTTCTTTTTATGGCTAAATTGGGATGGGTAAAAGGGTGAAGTGGGTTGAGATTAGTTGAGGTGGGTTGAGGTAAGTTGAAGTTGATATATTTTTTTTTGTTGTGGATTGAAGTGAATTAAAATAATGAGAATGTAATTATGTGTGATAATTTATGAAGTTATTGTAATTTTTAGTGCATTTTTTCACTGAATGGTAATTTCACAATTTGGTAACTATTTTTTTGGAAGTTGGAGGCCGGCATAACTTGTCAATTATTTTTAATGATTTGGGTTACAAAATTTATTGATGACAACTTTTTATATATGGGCCTTTTTTTTCATGGTTAAATTTGAAAATATCAACATCAACCCACTTCAACCCACTTCAACTTACTTCAATATATTTAAACCCACTTCAACCTACTTCAACCCACTTCCACTATCAACTAAAGTTCAATTTATGACATTAAAAAAATTCAACTACTTCAACCTATCTCAACCCACTTCAACCTACTTCCATTATTTTAACCAAGTTCAATTTATCACATAAAAAAATTCAACCCACCTCAACCTACTTCAACCTACCTTAACCTACTTCACCCCTTTACCCACTCCAATTTACTCATAAATTTTCACCATTTTTAAATCATACTACTTTTGTAGAAATAATTAAATCTCACATGACACTTTACAAATTATTAAAATTATGAAGGGGTGAGTTGAAGTTGGTTGAAGTGCGTTGAGGTTGGTATTTCTTTTCAGGTGAATTAAAGTTGGTTGAAGTGGGTTGCAGTAGATTGATGTAAGTTGAGGTTGGTAAATCCAAAAGAACCTACAAAAAGAACAGGGCGTTAATGTAACATTTTGGAGTGCTAATACAATACTTATGCGGTGTTGATATAAGTTTGCTTTGTTTTAATGTGGAAAATTTAAAAAGCTTAGATTGAGAAACATTCAAGCAAATTCCAAAAGGGACAGTTATATGAGGGCCATACATTAAATTGCTGCCAACTGAGTGATTTTTTTTTAAACAAGTTGATATTGCTTTTGGAGGGGAAAACAAAGTCAGCCAAATAAGAGTTGGTAGTGAACTAACCAAATTGCCCTTGATGAAGTTGGGAGAGCTGACTTTAATTGACTTGCACATGCATATGCTGTGAAATTTGGGGTATCCTGCTCTCTTTCTCTCTGTATAGTTGTTTGATATCTCTCTCCTGATACCTCTCTGCTCTTCTATCTCTCTCTACCTCTATACTCTGTACTCATTTTCACTTGAGAGACAGAATTGAGATCCCCTATATTGTTTATGTTGCAATCAACAAGAGGAGCTTCATTCTAATTCAATTCTTGGTTCGTGCGTGAGAAGAATGAAGTGAGGCAAGGTAAATAGGTATTCAACTAAGTTCGAACAGGGGTGAATTGGTAATGTTTACAGTAGGTGGAGACATTTTGATAAGGGTGACTAGTTAATTAAAGGATGAAGGAATAGAAAGATGCTAGATGGGTAGACGACTACAACTGGCTGGGTTTATAACAGGTATGTGATACTTGGTCATAAATATCAGTAATTACTTAGTAAATTGAGCATATTGTTATTAGTGTTGGGAATGGTAATAGTTTAGGTATATATGTATTCTATTATTTTGTTGAGTGTTTACCATGGCCTTGGTGCCCCTAAATGATGTCCCTATTGTTCTATGAATGCATTTACTGACCGGAGTGCCCTTCATTTCCTTATTTGTCTGCAAGGTTTATGCTAATGACACACGTGATAAATATTCACCACTAGTAAGCTACTATGTGCAATTGTTGCCAGCCTGATTTTGCATTTCTTCTTAAATATCGTTCGCTCTTGTCTTGTTAGTTTGGATGAACATTCCCATCATGTTATGGGCATGTTTCACTTGCACTCCTTATTTATGTTATGACTTTTCAATATCATTCTAATGCCCCTATCTAAATTCCACAACATATAGATTACATGTATTCTTTTATTCGTTTACCACTGTCTACTTTAATTTTAATATGGTAAAGTTCACTTTCCTAATGATGAACGCCTTTCCCCATAACTCTCCTCAAATAGACAGAACTTCCTGTCCCTAGTTGTGGGAAATATTAGTTGTACCTCGTCTCGTCTCGTACTGTATACCACCTAGGTATACGAGGACATTAAATGCGATAAATGTTATTCCACTTAGCAATCATGTCCATTTAATGAAGCATTAGTGCAGCTGGACAAAGACTACCCAAAACCGGCACGAAGTTAAGTGAATTTGGCTACAAATTTTGAACGTGATAAATTATATGCCTTGACACTGTTACACGCGCAAAAATAGCATCTCGAAACTTTATAAAATGCCCAATGACGAAACTTAAGCCCTAATCTGTGTATTTGGAGGCCCAGCAAGATTAACCCCTAATTTGAGCCAACTAGAAGAGGATGCTAGACTTTAAATATGCAATTATTCAATTTGGCCTATAACCATAGAACTATAGAAGCAGTACAGAATCTGGTTGGCGTCTGACTTAAATAGGCCAAGAACTAGTCTGATTCCCCTACTCATTAGTGACAGTGTTCGAGTCTAAGGGCATTGGGATGGAAAACCGATGAAACGAGTGAATTGCTAACCATGAATATTGTCTAACTTGGGAATATAACGATGTGCTTGAAATTACCTATGCATACTATATGATTGAAACTTGGACCTACACTAATTAGCTACAACATTTAATAAGGCCATTTATTTGACACCTACTTCACTATTGAAACCATGCTACCTGACCTTAATTTCAGATAGATAAACGCCGTTAAATAAGGGTCAATGCAACGCTCCCTTTCCGTATATAGAATCCAAGCACTTGAGGCCATCAATTTCCTTGCTTTTGTACTATTCATTTTGCTTGCACGAAGGTTACATGGTAGGCCCTCCATCAATGTCCACGTAACCATTGTCACTCATAATGCGTGTCCCTTTGTGTATTTGAGGCTGCATTAACACGAGCCAATAATAACCTAGCTATTGTTAATGTGCAACATAATTTGATGTCATTCAAGGCCTCTCATTCAAGCATTATTAAATGTGCTGCACGGATATGTGGAACATTTTATGTTTACCACATTTCATGTAATCGTTTTCCTTGGTGGTATGTAAACGAAAAACATCATATTTCCCATTATCGAGGAGAAGAGGTTCTTAATGTCAGGGAAGGCCTATGGTCGAGGGTGTATGCAGTCATGAATGCTAAGAGTAAAACGATAAGAATGAAGTCCATATGCATTTACTGGATACGATAATGATGTGTGTCCCTTTGTGTTAGTCATGCTTCATTAAACTGATTGCTTTATGCGCGAACCCATCAAATGTTGTTAATTTACAACATAAGTTGATGCCTTTGAGGAGCTTTTCCTAATGCATCAAGTTGGAAAATATGTCGGGTCGGGTCGGGTTCGAATTTTATTGAACTTGAACGAGTTAAAAATCCCTCATCATGAACCTAACTTGTTTATTATATGGGTTGCAAAAGCTAGACCTATACCCATTTAAGGTTTGAACGGGTTAACCCGATTTTCACATGTTTAACTCATTTAAGGTAAACAAGTCGGATTGATTCACTTAATAATCCAATTACCAGTTAGCATTTTCAACTAAAACGTACTTACATAGCATTTCAAATTAAGTTTACTTACCCTCTTACCCAATTCATGTGTAATCCTCCCCGATTCCATTTAATTCACGTTTTCATGTTATTTTAATTTGTGTTATTCATGATCAAACACGTGGGCAAACGGGTACGTGATAAACGAGTGTATTCGATGATCTGTTTACCTATATAACTAAACATGAAAAATAAAAAAAAATCATATTGAGAATCTCGACTTGAACATAAATCATTTAATTAATTAGGATAAACGTGCTTGCAAGGACCACAACCCAGAACCTTGGCTGAGGTCCCCCACAAATGGTTAGACCCGCTTGATAAGTGTGTGTTTGGATTTGATTTTTTATTTTCAATAGAACATGAATCAAACTACAATAGAAAAGGGCTTGTCAAGTCCAAAAGGCTGGGCAGCAACCCTGATTCGGGATCTTGGGCCAGTGCTAAGCCCAATTCTCTGGCCCAACTCGCCAATAGTCTCTCTAGTTGAGCCAAGAGATTGGATTGTCATGTTGGCCTCGGAACTCCATAGGATTCCCGGGTTAGTACAAAGTCTAGATTTCTGGCTCAAACACAGCTATTGTTGGGATCCTGAAGCTGTCCAATCCAAAAAAATCTAATGAAAAACAAAAAATAGTAAACTTAATTGATAGAGTTGCCAGAGAGTTGTTAAGAAAACTTACAAAACCAAATCTACTTTCTAAATGAGCCATAAACTAAAAGGGACAACGAAATGAACAAGTGGCTCATTTTAAAGAGGTTTCTGAAAAGGACCCCCGAATAATCCATGGAATCGGCACTATTTGACTCCATAGGCTTGAATCCTCCAGATTCCGGGGCGATAATACGATGATGTGACGCAGTGTATCATGATACCGCCAGTCATAATTCAAAACAACAGCCACACAACATATCAAGATCAACCAAATCAGAAAATAAAATTAAAAGTAAGATGTTAGTTTAAAGGAATTCAACGAAGTAATTTGAATAATTACATATTACATCTTCACTTAAATTCGAGACTGAATAAAATGATCAAATAAAAGAAAAGAAAGAAGTGATGATAGTTGAAATCGTGCATTCAAGATGACTTACCTGATCTATTTGGGAACCCAGCAAATTGACATCGTCTTCATAATTGACTAATTTCTTACCTTTCAATGCCTCTCAATATTCTCACCGTATGACCAATTTTCTGTGTGTTTTTCTGGTGCCTAACCCTAGCGGGTACCCCCCCCCCCCTGTAGTGCTAAAAGAGGTGATACGAGCTCAGTAGAAAAAGGAGACCTAATTTAATTCTTAATAGGCTTAATTTAAATGGGTGCAACTATCCAAATAAAATTATATAAGCCTAGATGCATTTTGGACATGGGAAGGGAAGCACAGGAATCTAGCCAAGTTCCTAGAGAGGATCACGATATAGTTCCTATAGGGGAACTGAATTGGTTCCTAAAAGGAAAGTGGACCAGTTCCTAGCCGGTTCAGGCCAGAAACCAATCAGATTCTAGACTGCTTCCATGTTTATTGGCTAGACTGAATAATTGCACATTTAAAGTCTAATGCCCTCTTCTTTTAGGCTCAAATTAAAGCTCGATCCTTCTAGGCATTTTAGAAAATTTCGGGATGCCATTTTTAGAAGTCTACAATGTAAAGGCATATAATTTATTGGGTCCAAAATTATACCTAAATACACTGAACTTCATGTCGATTTTGGGTGGTCTTTGTCCAACTGCACTAGTGCTTCATTAAATGGACAAGAATATTAAGCCAAACATTTTACATTTACCACATTTAATGTCCTAGTAGACCTAAGTGGTATACAATTAGGGATGGCGATGGGTCAGGTTTGAGTCAGTCCACCTAGACCCAAACCCATTTAATTTTATTGAGCCTGGACCCAAACCCGTTGGGTCTACAAAGATGTGATCTACCCAGACCCTATTGGTCTGGCAGGTCCACAGGTCCTGACTATTTTTCACATTAAATATTTTTTTTTCTTGCATTTCAACATGAATTATCATATTATAAAGACAAATAATTGAATTTAAAATATATGATATATAATACAAAAATATTGTAGGGCTACATATCATAACTAAGTGTTCTTACTTACGTCTTACGAATCAAAAATAATATTTTAATACAAACCACAAAGACAAAGTCCACAAACATGATAGAATAGTTCATTTTCTACCACCGGCACTAAGCAAAGTGGCTTTAGGATTTACTAGTTTAAAGTTACATTTTGCCTTTGCTACATTTTTTTTAAAAAAAATTAATGAGTCTTACACGGGTCTTGGATAGGGTCTGAGTCTAAATTTTTCAGACCCATACACAGATCTTACCCACATCTCTTGGACCTAGACCCACTTAAAACTTGTTAGGTCTCATTCGATTGGATCCAGGCCCTCTAATTTGGGTCGAGTCTAATAGATTTTGGTCGGGTTTAGGATCCACTGTCATCCCTATATACAATACAAAATTAGGTACACTTAATATTTCCCACAACTGGAGATAGGAAGTTATGTCTATTTAGTAAGAGTAAGAGCGTACATCATTAGGAAAGCTAAGTTTACCACATTAACATTAAAGTTTACACCAGTAAATGGACACTAAAATGCAGGTAAATTATATGTTGTAGAATTTAGGCAGGGGCATTGGAATGATATTGAAAGTCATAACATAACTAAGGATTGACAGAACATGTGCATAACATGATGGAAATGTTTGTCCAAACTAACGAGGCATGAGCGAACGATATGCGTGACGAATTGGCGGAATCAGGTTGGCAACACTTGCATATAGTAGCTTACTAATGGCGAATATTTATGATGTGCGTCATTAGTGTAAACCCTGCACACGAATAGGGAAATGAAGGGCACTTCAGTCAGTAAATGAATTTATGACATAGTAGTTGTATACCGAGTAAGTTGTAGTCCTTTACCCATGCGACATCTTTCCATTCCGTACACTACGTTAACCGGCACCCTCACCAGTATGTCTCTACCTTCAGCAAACACGACAAACTCACCTTCGTCTGCTGGTTGTTCATTCTCGTTGAACACTTAATGGACATTTCCTCACTCTATTCTTCTCACCAACGAACCAAGAATTGGATTTTAATGGATCTTATCTTGTGGATTCGACATGAAGGACACAGCGGATCATAATTTCTTCTCTCATGTGAAGATGAGTACAAACTACAAAGATAGAGATAGGTACAGGAGCAGAGAAAGCTATTGAGGGAGAGATAGCACAGAGTGTATGCGAGAGCTATCCGTAGAGAGAGAAAGAGAGCAAATAGAACATCCCAAATTGCACTGCATATGCCTGTGCAAGTCAATGACAGTCAACTCTCCCAACTTCATTAAGGGCAATTTGGTCAGTTCAATATCAACTCTAGTTTGCCCTAATTTTTTTTCCCTTCAAAAGCAACACCAACTTTTAAAAAATAAAAAATAAAAAATATAAGAAATACTCGATTGAGAGCACTTTCATTTGTTTAAATTTTCCCATTCTAAAACAGGCTTAAGATACAGTGGTGTTGATCTAACGACTTCCATTAACGTTCAATTTAAACAAGATTCCCCAATCTCAAGAGTTACCTTTTTTCTTGTGTTTGGTTTAAGAAAAATCACAAAGACAAAAATATGACGGAAAGTTAGATAGAACAATTGTTGAAAATAAGTGAAAAAATTTTACTCATAAAATTGTGAGGAAAGTTTTAGAAAAATTCTCAAACTCCTCCAAGCTTTCATTGCATAGATGACATCTACATGATTCAAGTAGTTTATCAATATTTGAATTTCTCATCTAAATTTTCATATTTTTTCCTCAATCCACACAAGAGAAAAAAATTTATTTTCTGCCCACTTTTTTTTTCTTCATATTCTTTTCCTTCAACTTTTCTTTCCACCAAATTTTCTAAGAACCAAACATAACCTACACCATACAACATTAGTTGATTTCAATCTCAACTGTTTCACACCAAGTAAATATGGTTGAAAACTATACATCAGTTTGTGAAAGCTCGTGATCTTAAACTTGGCAAGCTCTTAGGAGTTGGGCCTTGCGCCTAATTCCGCAACCTGGGAGCTTGTAGGGCGAAGGGGCTAACCAATTAATGGCCGACACGCTTCCTTAGAACTAAAGCAACAAGAACACCTATTGGACAACGTTAAACCGCAAGACGATAGGCAGATGTTCATTGAAATACCAGACATCTAAAAACCAGCGGACAACTGTGGCATCCCATAAAGCTCATCCACTGAAATAGACAAGCAAAAGATAATCCTGAATTCCCATCCGAAGGTTGCAAAAAGTATTGTACAACTTTTCTGCAAGTCTAAATGTATTTCAATCCTGATATGTATTGTTGTCTTGAGATTAGATATTGAGCCAAGGAATAGATGATTCCCAGTAATCCTAATATTTTGATCTTCATCACATCGGTAATTATGATGGCTGGCAGATTGAGAGGCAGAGTCAGCAGAGGCGAAGTATCTTTCTGCTTGGTGTAGCTCCATACAAACCGGTTGAAAAGAATATGGCTTGGAAATGTAAGAATGAGGAGAGCAACATTTTTTACCGCAAAAAACCAGTCTGGCCCACCAATGTCCAAGCCCCAACCTGCATTTCCATGCCACACATCCTCCCAAATACTGTGTAGAGCCGTTAACACTAGATACGATGAAATTACAACAACAACTGGGAAATATCTTTGCTTATCGCCAAAACCAGCGGCAAAATCAGAATCCTGGTTTAGTAACAGCAAGATTGGTGCCAATAAGAATATACCACGGTTTGAACCACCAGTGAGATTAGCATTCAGGATCAAGCATATGGCAAAACACATGACAGTAGCAACATTACCAACTGCAGGCATCCATGCTCCCTCAGCTGCTATCCTCTTAATCGTAAAGGTTGGCACCATAGAAGCTCTGCGCTGCTGCAAAAATCTCATTTTGGCAGGGAAATTTGCTGAACTGCTATGACCAGACTGGGCTTGTTTAATTCCCCCCTTTTCAAGGGCTTTCTCTCGCATTAAAGCAGTCAGCTCAAATTTTATTTCCAACCCAATAAGCATAAAGATAGCAGCATACAAGCCAAGGAGAGATGTCCTCGCCCCCTCAACAGCCAATATAGTATTTAGCCGCCGATCCTCCTCTGTGATATCTCCACCGTCTATTAGGCTCTTGATTCTGACCAGCCCCTCTAACAAGTAGGTGATAGGAAAGAGTGCCACTAGGAGAGCAAAAACCCAAGGCAAGACCTTCGTACTAGAGGCAGAGGGAAGGTGTGTGAAGATGACAAATACAGAGGCGCAAATCATGGTTAACACAATGAGAGCCTGCAAGATCACAGCCTGAGGAAAGTACTCAAAAGATATGTAGGCGCCCATGGCAATACCAACTGCTACGGCATAAAACGTTCTTAACTCAACAATGTACTTGATAGGGATGAATGAGGTAACTGCAGCAAGCGTTAGCAAGACAGCCACAATAAGGAGCCAAGAAGGCCATGTAGGCTTCGATGTCACAAAGCCATAGATTGATATGTCATCTCCAGTCTGATGAGCAGCTTTGATGACATCAGAATGATATGTCCATGATAACGGAAGCGGTGGCTGCAGCAAGACAAACAGCAACCCTGTTGCCACAACCAGTACTAAGCACCTCTTAGCAAACTGCAGCAACAGGAACTATCATTAGAGTGCGGCATTCTTGATAGAGAATAATGATACTTGTACTGCATACAAATATTTGTCAAGCACATACAGAAATTATTGTTATAATAAGTAATCAAAACATTATCAAACATCAAAAGGATGCCAAACAAAAAAAACCAAAAAAAAAACATCATAACCTCAAGCACTCCCAAAAATAATGGCTATTGACACATCACAGTAGCTACTTACGGAAGACCAACACAACGCTACCCCGCTTAGGATTAATTGCTACTGTTTCCAGATTAATTGCATTTTGGATATATTATATTAAAGTTCAAAATGAAAGCGTTCAATACTCTTGTCCCATTTTCACTGCCTTATCCATGACAGAGTATAATCCACAAAACATCTTAAGATACATAAGAGTGCAGACATGAATTCTCCAGACAGAGAGAATTTAGTTTACAAAACCCCATCGCTCTTTGATACCTTTTGTTTTTTGGTAGGGTTATGGAAGTTTTCAACAGGATGTTATGCTCAGCCACTACAGCTCACCTTATCTCTTGGTTTTCTGTGGGTTGAATGAATTTGGCTTCTATTAATGTCTCTCATCTTCTCTTTGCTGATGATGGCATTGTCCATTGTGACAATGATTGTGAACAGATCATACCTTCGGTGCATCCTCATATGGTTTGTGGTGCAGTGTGGTCCGAGTCAACTTGGCAAAGAGCTCTATCTTGCCTCCGTCTAGCCCCTATGATAAACGGATAATATCCAACTGTTTGCGGGCGTTTTAGGTTGCATTGTTGATTATTTTCCGACTTCCTATCTTGGAGAAAAACTTCCCCTTTCTTCCTTTCCCTTTTCCAGACACCATCTTAAATTCCTAAGGGGCCACTAAGTTAGAAGAAAATCAAAGATACTGTTTTTGGGATTCATTTGGGAGTGATCTTCAGTATCATCCTTTGAGATGAAATATTGTTAAGCTTCCCGTGCTAAATTTAGGTGTCAAAGACTAGGCTCTTTAGGGACACTCTACTCGGCAACTGGGCACGGAGATTCACAAATAAGGTGATCCTTAGGAAAAGGATAGCTACTGTTAAATATGGCAAGGATGCCATCTTTCAAACCAAATTATTTTCACAGTCTCAGCCTTTGCAGGTGTGTAACTGCAAGATGGGGAAGGCTTTCCCCATTGAGTCTAGATTCTACCAATTTTCTTTGGATGACGGTCGTGAGAAACCTTTACCCCTCCTCGGCTCCTCTTTATGCTCTTGAAATGAATATAATGCTTTGACTGCTGATCATCAATTATCGTTAGCGACAGCTTATCACATGTGTTTAGTGACCGGTTTTAATTTATGACGCCTTCGCTAATGATGATACTCGTGTGTGTCTAAATGCGTGAGTGAGTGAGCATGGGTGCATGCACACACATACGTGCGGTTGCAAGCACATGCGCTTGTGTAGTTTACCCTGAAGCCGCAAACAAGTTTAACTGAATATTGATAGCATTGCATGATATGATCTGGAATGACCCAGCAATCAAAAATGGAATGAGATTACACACTTTCTTAGGCTTGCCCTATTAGTCTAAAAGGTGAAATGGAGACAACAGGCATTGCAATTTCTAGCCATACACCCAGATTATCCTTTATCATCTGGCCTTACCCTACACCAGCCATAAAGCAGTTCCATTGGCTCAGGCAAATCACTATGGACAAACAACCAAAGATTAGAAAAGCCAGCATTCTGAAATCTCATATATACAAAAGCATGATGTTCATCTCTTGGAGGCGTAAAATACCCTGCCTCACCCCATTCCCCCCATAAATGGATAGGGGCGAAGAATAAATCAATCAGAATAAATACTACAATAAGCACAAATTAGGATAAGAATCATACCAGCACATGCGAGAAGTGTAAAGCAACTATAGGAACACAAGCCAGTCCAATCAAAATGATGCAGACACCCAAAAGCAGGCCATCAGAGGGAGCTCTGCCTTGCCACCACTGAAGACATTCAAAAATAGCTTCACAACAAAACCAGACAGCCAAAGAAATCACAACAGCATGCATATACCCCTGCCACGGTTTCATTTTTGCAGCTGTTCTTGATTTGTCCCTGCAAGGTCCAACAGGATATGACTAACTTGCTCTTACCACTAGCAGCTAGAGTTTAGAATACAATTATCATAAGGCAAAGGGAGCCAGATGGTACTTGTAAAGCAGAAGAGGAGGCGAAACAGCCAATAACAGAACAGCTGAGATCCATATTACAGACTTCGACGAGATAAATAGCATTGCTAGCTTCGAAGCATACAGACAAGTCAAGATCCAGACTGCCCTTGAACCAATTTTGCCATCTGCAATGAGCCTCCTGACCAGAGCCAAACCCAAAAAAGTCGTTGCTATAACCATATAGCTCGGGTACATAACGTCATCCTCCAGAACATAATAGTATATGCTGCTGTAATTAAAAAACCTATTCTCAACGTGGCATAGCAGCAGAGCATGGCTGATTAAAGCAACCTCAGTCAAGAACTTAAGTTTTGGTGGGAGAAGGGCCAAGCCAGGAATAGTCAAGGCAAGGACAACACCAGCAACAATCAGCTTACAAAAGGATTTGAGAGACATCCCTCCCAACCATATGTTGAGATCCCAAAAATTATGCATCACAAACCACATAACCATCAGGCTGCCAAGAACCACAAATGCAAAATATGATGGCAAAGACTTCTTCACAAAAAAACGGGCCAGATAAAACCCCGATACTGAAGGCAGTGGAAGGAGCTGCAAATAAAGCATGGAAATCACATATAAATTTAATATGCATTTGCTACAAATAAATGTCATCACGTATTATGAATAAATTTCTCCATTCTCTCTTTGGTCACGCCAAATGACCGAGGGGGGGGGGGGGCATCACCAAAGTCATGGATTATCATATAGGAGCAGGCTCTACTACAAAATACAGACTAACTTATTACCACTTAGGCTTCATTTTTGTTTTAATCAAAAGGATGTTATAGACACCACAGAGATAATACCAACAATAACAACTCCAAGTGTGGGGGCCACTTTTTGTAAGGTTTAGGGAGATCTAAATATAGGCAATCTTACCCGGGTATGCACTCTTGCAAACAAAGAGATGAATTCCAAGAGACCCTCAAAAAAGTTTTTCCACAAAGTATTGTTGCAATCTTTTAAAACGACAGGGTAAGAAATATATTAAAATTAAATTACTACTATTATTATTATTATTATTATTATTATTACTAATATTTTTATTTTTATTTTTATTTTTATTTTTATTTTTATTTTTATTATTATGCTTGTTGTCATTATTATTATTATTATTATTATTATTATTATTATTATTATTATTAT
>JACYFF010019584.1:127157589-127218825 GCA_017589665.1 Selenicereus undatus | reverse complement strand
ATTATTATTATTATTATTATTATTATTATTATTATTATTATTATTATTATTATATCAGAAAATAAATTTGGCAAGTTGAGATCTCTCTAGAAATGCGTTATGTAATATAAGCATTTAACACTAGCATCAAGTAGCAATATCTCATCGAAGGCAAATATTAACATGCAACAACGAAACATCACCCATTATGTAAGCTAAGAGACCCTCATGTTTTAAGAAATTAAAAAACTAGCCCAATCCATAGTTGAGGGCCCTAATTCGAGACTTCCATAAATTCCTTATCTTGGACCAAATCCTTCACTAATCACAAATGGGCCAAGTTGGGTTTAGTAACCTCATTCTAATTCTACCAATTTTACATTGCCAATCGTCTCTCTCTTGGAAGTGTTTGGGTAAAGAGGGTCTTAAGAAAGATGAAGAATGTAAAAGTAGTCGGCAAGGCCCGGATAGTATCCCCGTGGAAATTTGGAAGTGTTTGGGTGACGAAAATCTTAATTGGCTAACAGGGCTTTTTGATGTTAATTTTTCGGACTGCAAAGCTGGCCCGCGAATGGGTTATCTCTATACAAAAACAAGGATGATATTTAGAACTGCAATAACTATGGAGGTATAAAACTGCTTAATCATTCGATAAAATTGTGGGAAAGGGCGATTGACAAGAGGTTGAGGGAGGAGATAACTATTTCAGATAACCAATTTGGTTTTATGCCATGTTGATTAACCATAGAAGCTATTCATCTCCTAGGAAGGCTAATGGAGTTCTATAGAGATACGAAAAAGGATCTTAGGGTTGATCTATTCATCTCAAAGGAAGGCTAATGGAGTTCTATAGAGATAGGAAAAAAGATCTTAACATGGTGTTTATCCACCAAAAAAAAGCTTATGATAGAGTACCTAGTGAAGTGCTATGGGAATGCTTGGAGAGGACAAACGTATCAATTGCATATGTTCGAGTCATTAAAAATATGCATGAGGGAGTACGGACAAGAGTTAGGACGTTAAGAAGGGATTCAAACAATTTTTCTTTATACGATTTTTCTATAAATACTGGACTCCATCAAGGATAGCCCTTTCTTTTTACTTTAATTGTGAATGAGCTCACTAGAGTTATTCAAGATGAGGTACCATGGTGTACGCTTTTTACTGATAATATTGTGTTTATAGACATGACTAGGGATGGAATTCACACCAAGTTGAAGCGATCGAGAAACATCTTGAAGTCTACAGGCTTTAAGTTGAGTAAATCTAAGACTACATACTTAGAATATCGATTCAATAAAAGTGAAAGGGGTGTTGAAGCCGAAGAGACCATTAATGGTATGACTGTAAAAAGGGTTGAAAAGTTTAGATGCCTGGGCTCGATCATTCAAGAAGATACCACTAAGATTGAACAGAAGAGTTTACCACATGGTTGTATGGAGCTGTGTGTTTGTCAATCAAAAAGACTCAAGTTCAGAAGATGATGGTTGCAGACATTGGGATAATTCGTTGAATGCGTGGGCATGCAAGATTGGAGAGGATCAAGAATGAAGTGTTCAAAGACAAAGCAGAAGTGACACACTAGGGATAAAATGAGAGACGCCAGACTTAGATACTTTGGTCATGTAAAGAGTAAAGATGCACCAATGACCAAATGCAAAATGATTAACCTTCCAAGGAGTTGAAGAGGTCGGGCAGACCCGGAACGAAATAATTAGACACGATTAATTTAACACTGACAAAATAATTAAGGTAGCATTGCTACTTGCCCTTCTTAGGTAGCAGATGTCTCGTAGTAACTCTTACTTATCATGCGTCTCATTTGCTTGTGCATGTTAGTAGTATTTTGATTTTAGGATTGGTTGTTTTCAACTAGTCTAGTGTTATTATTGGGCATTGCTCTAATATCTACTATTTATCTAATGTCCCTGGATTTTGGTATCTTTACTTTTGTTATCTTTCATGCCTGATAAGTTTTTCAACTCTAATGTGTTTTCCCAAAAACTTTATGTGGATCTCTTTGATTCAGCCACCCGTAACTCACATAGATGAGGCCACCTATAGCTAAATCTTCCCAAACCCACAAGTAGGACCCACATTGGGAGTTCTTGTTGTAATTTCTCTCTTTTACATTCCAAAAAGCTAATTCTTACACACCTCCTTATTGGTGCATCTATACTCCGCCATTTGATGTGCCCAAATCATGTTAAGTCATATTTTCCTCATCCAGTCCTCTATTAATGCTACTCAAACCTTCTCTACAATTGCTTCATTCCTTATTTTAACCAATTTTTTATGACCACCTATAATACTCGTACTCTCCATCTTGCCCCGCCATACCCATGTCGGACGTTCACTCCACAAATAGGACATGGGATACATGTCAGACCCTTATCCCAACTCTAAAGCCCCAGGGGTGAAAAAAATTAGGAATGCATGGTCTTTCTCCTTTTTTGTCTACTATTATTTTAATAGATCTTTAACGTTTAATAATTTGACAAGTGGATAACCTTTAATTATTGAGATATTCCTGAAGGACTAATTTGAAATCTCAACTTCCACATGTAAAATGATGAGTCTTCATATCCATGTCCAAATTTTCGACAGTGTCCACATGTACTAAAGTCAGCGCTTTGATACCCATGTCTGACACCGCATACCCAAGTCCATGTAACATAGAAGACCACACATCCATCAAATAATTCTCATCTTTGCAGATCATCCTTTGGTCTAGGCTCTTCTTGATCAGCCAACACTCTAAACCATATAATAAAGTCAGTTTAATCACCATGCAATAAAGTCTCCCTATGCAATAAAGTCTCTCTTTTAATCTTATTGGAATAATTTTATTGTAGAACACTTTAGAGGCATTCCTCATTTTTGGCATCTTACCATTACTCAGTGAGCAATATCCTCATGGACATCACCTTTTTCCGAAGTATCTAAATTTTTCAATTCTTGGAATTGCAATCTCTCCATTGTTACTTGTAGTACATACCCTTCTTCCCTCTCCAAAAACCTATATTTTTGGTTCCATCAGGTTCGCGTGAGGGGTAGGGGAGGTTGGAGAGTAACAACCAGGAAGATGACATTGACATGCATATTATCCACACCCATAATTTAGGCCCCCTTATTTTTTGGTTAAATAGAACCACATACACTGGGATATAAAGAATAGAATACCTATCTCTATCACATCCACATCAACATCATTTTGAAAGAGGTTTCCCTTGCAAGCTCTATGGAAGTCTTTAGCCCCCTCAAAGGCTTCTTTCTTTGTTTAGGAAGCTACACATGGAAAAATACTAACTTGTGATGCAACTTGCCAAGGAAGGGAACAATCTTGGTTACCAGATGTTGCATGTGCAAAGGCATGTGCAAACACTAGTGATAACTAGCAAAATACTAACTTGCGATAACTTGCAAAAGCTACACATGAGAAAATACTTTGGGATCTAGGTGTTAGTTGCTTAGGCATTCTAGGGTAGCTTCAAATTCCATTAAGAATCATCTTTTAGCTTGGGAGGGTTCCCTTAGTAGGACGGTGAAAAGAAGAAGGTTGCCTTGGTTCGACCTCATGTCATTTTTTGGAGTATCTTAAGAGAGAGAGAGAGAAACAGAAGAGTTTTCGAAGGTGCAGAAACTCCTTTTGAGCGCTTGAAAGATCATTTCATTAAGACTCTCTACTTTTGAAATAATGGAAAGTCTAGCTTCCTCTTCTGATGTGGCCCACTTTGTGGATAGCTCATAGTTTGGATCTATATAATCTTTTGTATGATGCTTTCTATGCATCTTATCTTTTGATCTTTCTATATTAATATATTACCTTTTTCCTATCAAAAAAAAAAAAAAAATTCCCTTGTGTACTAATTTCTTTCGAGTCTAGCTACTTCTTTGTCAGCCTTAAGGGCTAGATGCATGTGTGTGCACACACATGCACTCCATTCCTCTTTTCTTCATGTGATCTTTCTACCATTCTTGGAAGAAATATAAATATCATCAGTTTGCAAGGGCATCTTGAAACCTCACTTTCAGTTGCTTGGGCATTTCTTAGGTTGCTCTTAATTCCATTAGAAATCATCTTTTGGATTGAGAGTGTTTCTTTAAGAAGAAGAAGAAGAAGGCAGCCATGGCTCTACCTCATGTCATATTTTGGAGTATTTGGAGAGAGAGAAACAAAAGAGCTTTTGAGAGTGCAGAAACTCCTCTTCAACACTAAAAACATAACTTCATCCACACTCTCTGCTTGTGGAACAATGGAAAGTTTAGCTCTTCCTCTTTTGATGTATATAGCCTTTGTATGATGCTCACTGTGCCTCTGATCTTTTCATCTTTCTATATTAATATATTACCTTTTTCTTATCAAAAAAGAACTAAATATTTGGCAACTAGAGTATTACATGTTTACAATTCTATGTTTTCAAGTTCAACTCAAGCTAATCCTACTGGTCTTTGTAATTTTTAGGGAGCAGGGGGGTCAAATGGGAATACTCTATGAGGGGAAATGCATGGGAGAGAGAATACAAGGAAGAGAGATTCCATGCCTCTAGTGGGATTTTATCAAACACCTCATTGTTGGAAGGCAGCTCAACTCTTACTAAAGTAACCCTTAATTGGTGTAGTATGGGCTTGGAACTCTTCTAGGCCATACACTATAACCGTGAACTCCTCAAAAAGTCAATTTCGAATTGTTATTACATTTTTGTTTCCACCCCTTCTAACAACCCAATCACAAGATTCACAACATAATGTCGAAGCAACATAATGTCCAAGTTGTTGAGATTCATGCAATTCACTTGGCCACACAGAATGCCTACACTTGATTTTCCATATGAATTTTGTTTTGCACTCATTTTAGGATACATCGCTAATGTAAGTGAAGTTCAAAAGGCTGAACCCAAGATGATACAACTCACCAAGCACATATCCATTATTGTATGCTTTTGTCGGAGGTGATCTTTCTTGCTCGCAAAAAACGCCAAAGCACACCCATATTTGCTTGCTCATTCTTTCCTTCCCCTCCTCTTTTTTAAAAACTTAAGTCCTAACCACATGGATATGCATTTCAAGAAGTTGTAAGCAAACTCCCTGTTTTGACAGCTTAGAGGTCCACAATGGCATACAAAACCGATGGAGCAACTTTGTGTAATTTGCACACTATTTTGTATTAAGAAGCGAAGCATAAGTGTATCTGATATTGAAAGTTCTGTTTAACGGCTTTCGTGTAATTCTGATTGAGTGGAAGTTCTTGAACCAAAGCCGATTCCAAAACGTTGTTTAGTTTGAGATGGTGGATTTCCTTTAGTTACTTGCCGTCAGTCTTATTCATAGTTCTAAGAGGTGGCTTTACCCATATAGAAAAAAGCTTTTCCCTAAAACATGCCCATATCCTTTCCTTTCCATACGTACCACCAAGTTGTCAAAAGGCCGTTGTTATGCAAGCTACCTATCAAACCTTTCAAATTATTAGGAAATTTAAGGCAACATGACGTCAATTAATTCTTGGTAGCTTCTACAACAAATCCATGAATGCTTAAAAAGTCACTCACTTTGCCCTTCATATTGAAAATTCCATGATCAGCCTAAAACATTACAACCACTCAAATAGACATCAATATACGTAAACTCTCAGGATTATAGATCCTTCTCACTACACTAGCCTAACCTCTATATCACCCCTTTAGCATTAATTAATCTTAAAAATCCCTTAGGTTTCCTTTTTTTACTTTTTCATTCGGATAAGTAATCACAAAATTGCATTGAATAGATGACAAAGAGGATGTCAACCATGTACAAAGGGAGCAATTACAAAAATCACTATACTTCAAGCTCTATGCAAAATATTATCCACAAACTCCAAAAAACTCAAATTTCTTTCGCCATCCAACACATGACTCCAACTATACAAGATTCTCAAAAAGTAATAGCCAGGGCTTCGCCCTTAAAAAACCTGCCAATTCCTTTCCTTCGAAGTATATAACTAAATGGCCGAAGAATCATCATCCAAACACCTCAAATCCTCTTCATTCTTCTTCTCCAAGCAGCCACCACATATTTAATAGGTGAAGATTGAACCTAACACACACCTATCAAGAAAAGAGACAAATGCAAAAAACATGAAAGCCAACAACAATTAAAAAGAAGATGATCCACCCTCTCTTCCTCTTCAAGGCACATAAAGTGCCTACTAGCCCCATTAAGCTTCTTAGTAAAGATCTTTCCTTTTGTATCAACCACGCGAAAAAGCACGCACTTATGGGAGCTTTAGACTTCCAAATGGCCTCCGAACCAAAATCAAGACAATTCCTACAATTATAAAGCCTTTGGCAAAACATCTAGATAGCGAAAGAACATTTAGAATCATAAGACCAAAACTATATCATCAAAACCACTTTGTTTTGAAAGCTTCATTGATAATATGGCAATCTTGAATACCTCAATTGTGCCTGAAGCATGCATCCTATTCTGATTGAACCTAACGACTAATGGAAATCTAGCTAAATTTAAAGGACATCTTCCTTACATAGACATTACCAAAAAGATTAGGCTTAAGCGTGACAAAGAAACTAAAAAATAAAGATGAATCCTACCTTGCCAGTAATCTTGTTCGGATCACTTGTCTAGAACTCAATATCATTTATGGGGGTTTAAACATCTCATACATCCCCTATATATCCATAATCCATTCGAAACACACGATCGTAATGTTGCAACACCAGTTCAATGTTCAACTATCCACATGGAGGTCGCTTTCTCATCCCATAAAAGCAGCACCAAGGATAACGGAACCCTCTCACGACAATTGCATACAACTTAGCCCAAAGAAGCTTCAGGAACATAATAAACTACAGCCAACAGCCCACGTGATCGAAATTTCAAAATGCATAGAAGTCACATCAAATTGCCTCTTTACTATAAAGAGTACCTTTTGCAAAAAGCTTAACCACAAACTTCACTCTTTCAAAGACATCGTTTAGTGTCACCACATATTTCATTCTACCAAACACAACATTTATGCCCTTTTTAAGCCTACAACATTGTGAACAACTTCTAACCTGTTGTTGCTCATTTCTCTAATCAAATAGAGAAACTGTAACCATCACGATAAAATACAAGAACAAATATTCAAGCTTCCCCAAATACAAACACATCACTATTCAGCCACTTAAATTCACTTAAGTTACCCATGTGCAACCTCTGATTTTGAGTGATGTGTCGGTTGATCGGAGAAGAATGTTGAAAAAGAGTTGAGTTCCTAGTATTTCAAAGATGGTTCCTTTGGCTATTTGGTAGAGTCCTCAGAAGAAAAGAAATTGTCACTTTTAGGGTAAGCTTATGTCCTATCATGAATTCAAGTTTTTGTTTTTTTTTAAATCTTGGATACCTGCAATCAAATTCTTGATTGTGGTCCGCAATTGTCTTTTTTAGATTTCGTAGGTAAGATTATCCTAAAGAGCTTGAGGGCACGACGATGATATTTTTTGGAACTACCGCATTTACCTTGGGTGGCATTCCCTTGGTATGACGCAACTTTTGATTACACATAAATAAAAGGATCATCAAAACTATGTTTTTGAATAACAGAAAAGTTTGCCATTTCATCAAAACTATGTTTTTGAATAACAGAAAAGTTTGCCATTCTTATTTTGATGTGATTGATTTCATGGATAGTATCTATTTTGGATGCTTACTTTTAAAAGGCGCGAGGCGCACTAAAGCGCATAGGGTCTCAAAGGGCAAGGTGTAAGGTGCGAAACAAAGGTGCACACATTTGGGATGCGAGGCGCACTTCTAAGCAAAAATTTTTGAAAGTCTTTCACATTTCACAAAGCCTATTTTTGCAAAGTTAGACAAATCCATTGAAATAGTGATTAGAGATCAATATGGTCACTATCACCACAGATAACTTCAAGATATGTTATCTTATCATCGTAGTTTCCCAATATACACACTTACCGCATAAGCATAGCTCATCTTTTAGCTCCCAATAAAGGAAAAGACAAAAAACGATAAAGGTGCAAGGCTAACAAAAAGAAGAAAAAGGGGGGAGATATAACCTTACATCCTTGAGGCGCACTTTATCTCCTTCGAGGCGCCGAACTAGTAGCCTCACACTGAGATGCACCTAGGCGTGCCTCAAGCGGGCTTTTTTAAACTAAGTTTGGACATATGTTGTTCTTTCGTAGAATGGGTAGATTTGCATCCATGATTTTGATCTTATACTAATATAATAGACTCTAATGTTTGTTACCCCAGAGAGAGAGAGAGAGAGAGAGAGAGAACGATCATCTAAGCTAAGTCCAAAGAATATCTTGATAGAACTAAGAAGACACAAACCCAATGAATAATATAAGCATATATTACTTCAAGTTCACAGTTTTAAATGCAAATTAAGTAAAAGGAAACCCCAATGATCTTCACACTTCAACGACACAATCATCATATACACCTCTACCTTTAATAATTTTTAGGAAAAGCCTTAGTATATCGGAGCTCGAAGTCAAAATGACATCTAAAGGACAAAGCCCAGACTTTATAACACGTACTTTCAATATGTGCTTGAAGATAGCACATTTAAGAGTTCTAAGAAGGCCAATTTCTTACCCAATACGAATCATATGTACTTTAACAATTCAACTAAACCACCATAAACTACCAAAACATAGCATTTCAAAACATTTAGCTGGAAGTACATTGACTTTGCAGGCCTCACTTTCACTATTCTTCAGGGAAGTTAAGAAGCAAGGTTGGGAAATTCACAAAGACCCACACTAGAAAACATTTTTGAGTGGAATCAATTGTAACAGAAGTTATGATCATGATGGTGGAGGGACAACAAGAATCTCAATCGAGTATAAAATCAACAATGTTATACTGATACTTGTTGATCCTTTCAGCTCATCAATGAACCTAAATGAGACTACCCAGCATAAAATTATCCATGCCAAAACCATTTAAAATTTTAAGGCACACTGCAAAACCCTACTGATGGGGCCTTTAAAATTAGCCACGAAAGCGATTGGAATTTCATTACTAAGTCACTATTTAGGGGCATAATCACTTATGATACTCCAAGCAAATATGTCAAAATGTGCCTTTCTACTACCTCAAGTTGAGCAAGATGAATAGCACATTAGCATTAGAAAAAGGTCTCAACTCTAGGATGCTTCATAGATGAATCTCATATGCGAATGATGCATAGCCAAACTAAAGTTCATGCATCAATTCGTACATTCAATTAGCTAAATATGTCCCTCACTAAGGAAGCTAAACACCTTTTTTTAACTCATCCACAACACTCAAAGCACATAAACTTTACAATGCATAAGGAAAGGACATTAGTACAAAAGCAAAAATAAATTTCTAAAGCCTCACTCATGGAAACTCAGGTCAACTTAAAGGGGTACAAAATCAAATTAAGAGTGAAGCTTATAGAAGCAAGAAGGAAGCATATCCTAGAAATGAATCCACAACACAATCAGCATAAAGTCTTCCAAATCTTGCAAAATATAGTTTCTTCAAAATGTGCAATGAAAAAGACAAGATCATTTTGTGATAAGTTGAATGCCTTCAGTAATTGACAATTGAAAGACTTATAATCATCATGTTTTTTGCACAGTGTTGCAGAAAGAAAGCTACTAATGAAGCCCTTTATAGAAAATACTAACTTGATACTCCAATTAATTCGAGGAAAACTCAGATGTTCCTCAATATCCCCTTATAGAAGATGCTAACTTCATACTCCAAAGCCCAAACCCTATGCTCATTCAAAATACAAATCATAAACCAAAGACAAATGAAGGGCATTAAAGAGCATCAACACCCCATCCCAAACAAAACAAGAAGGACGATTAACAGCAGATTCCAAGTAACCCAGAATGAGAGATACAGAAAAAAGCACCGAAAGTCCAACATACAACTTGGGACAGAAAACTACAGATGGTCATCATTAGCGGTCAATTTAGGAAGCAATGGAATTACCTAACTTTTCTAGAACACTATGATGCTTTCTACTTCTTTTCCGCAAGTAATGCACGGCAAGGCTTATATCTAACTAATTCTGTAGTGTAGAAACCAAAGACAGTTAATGAAACCTTTTAGCTGAACCACATGTTACCAGCCTCCTCACAACTGCATGAAAGGCAAGCAAGGCAGCACAAGCAATAAATAATGCTCAAGTAGTAAACCTACCAGAATTAAGTTAAACTGAGTCCAGTAACCAGTGAGATTTGCAACAGCAAAAATGCTTAATCAAATAATCAACCATCTTTTTAAACCATGAACTCATTAGTGAGTAGATGTACAATACATACCCAAATGGGGAATCCCACGACAATAGCGCCAGCAGCACTAGCTACAACAACCAATGTCACAAAACACAGAGAGCTGACAACATCAGCGATCATACCCAAGGCAAAGGCACCTGGAGCAGCTGCTCCACCAAGCATGGTAACAGTAACCAGGAGGTAACTAAAAGGAGGTGGAACCTGAATGTAGCGCCCAAAGGAATGGAAAACAACCCTGACTTCCAAACAGATGACAACAACAAGTAAAGCAACGGCCCCATTAATGATACGGATACTGTGCAGCTGATTAGCATTCTTAGTGACCCACCAGAGGGAATTCCTGGTGGATGCATACAGCAGAAAGAGGAAAGGGATGAAAAAAAGGAGGACTAGATCACACAACGACGACGCTGAAGAGAACACAAGGGAGTAGTGCGAGGCAATGTGGAATAACAAGGGAAAGAAGAGCAAATTGAGAGCATGGAAACAGCTCTCAAGGGGACCGAGAATCAACAAATCGTTGGGAATTTCCCCACCATGGTAGCCACCTGTTTCCTGCTTGAAAGAGGAAGGTCGAGGAAGAGAGTAAAGCCAGTAGAAGACACAATCGAAAGCCATTAGATAGTAGGAGGCATTTGCCATGCCAACAGCAGAGACAGTGGCCCAGGTAAAGAGGGAGGAAGCAGCAAGAGGGACGCAGGCGAAGAGAAGGCGTTCAAGAGCGAGAACAATGGAAGGATTCTCCATCTGAATCCACTTAAACTGGAGGGAACACCAGACGCCAACCAGAAAATTAGCTTCTGCGCAGAGAAAGGCGGCAAGGACTGCGAGAGGGACGGAGTTGAAAACGGTGACAAGGGAAGAGCTGAAGAAGAAAGCGATCTGGGCAGCGCTGAGGGAAAACCAGACGCCAAAGAAAGCACCGGGCTTGAAATTGAGAGAGTCGAGAATGTAAGAGATCATTAGGCCAAGGGTGAGCGTGGCAACGACGGGAGTACCACCAAGGTCGAGGAGGAAGGCAGCGCAAGGGACGAGGGCGATGGCGATCCGGGCATTGTGGGCGAAGGTGGAGGGAGAGTACCTAGAATTCTTCAGAAGGGATGATCGAGAGTTGCTGCTACTGCGACTGCTTAGGCCATTGGTGGAAGAATCCAGGCTGGGGCTAGGGTTAGGGCTTCGCTCCGGCGAGTAACTTCCACTGAATCTGATGGAGCTTGAGAAAGTAGGAGCACTCGCCGAAGATGAAATGTGTGGGCGATACGACCGGGGTTGCAGCTCCGGCGGCAACATCTTCCGGGGAAGAGAAGACGAGATGTTATCGGAACCCTGTCTGGTCGTTTCTTCGTTCTCAACAAGGGTGAGGGTCAGAGAGAGCAAGGGTTTCGAGCAGTAGCATTACTTCGGTTGACTCCAGTGGAGGAAAACTATGGGCTCCCATGCGGTACTATGGCATAGGCCTCTTCTGCACGTGCTGATTTGCAATTTTTACTGCTTAGGATGAGCCTAAGATGATAACTAGCAACAGGGCATTCATCTGTTCCGGGCTCCCGGCCCCTTTCTTCCTTGTATTGCTCCTTTTTAGTGATTCTTATTTATTTTGACATTGAATTATACGAGATATATTTTGAGCCCTATTGTCCCTCTATTCAATGATTGAAGTTCATATAAAAAACTATTTCGGGCCTAAAAAATAAAATATAAAAAAGATAGAAAATTTGAAATAAACATGAAACTAGAGTTCCACCGAAAGAAGTTCTCTAGTTATTCCGACATCAAGGGAGGTAGAGTGGTAGAAATGTGTGAGCTAGGGTCACTACATGTGTTAAATATAATTTTGTTAAGACTCATATTATACTCACAGTATGGATCGTGATGAGGATCATATAAGGTACGTGGAGTTTGTTCGTCTTCGCTTCCCTATTCGTAATTGCAGATGTCGGAAGGTCTTCTTGCCCTAGCTGCATTGTACATCTTTATATGCATTACAAATTTAGTATTACAACTCACAATAATTCACGATCGACTTGAAAGTTTGTGACTCCACTCTACGGTGATGAGGCTAGGGGTAACTTACATGTGATTTAGTTTACTCTTTATTATTGTATGCACAAGGATTGCATTTGTCATTGCAAATCCTTAGTCTGTTCGTTTGTTTGTGCCTTTGTATTATGGGGATGTATGAAAAAAGATCTCTTTCATGAGTATCTCGGCAGAATTTGTTGATATAATTGATTAGTCCTTTAATATATTTGATAGATTATTATTGTATGAACTTTTTCGAAGATATATACAAGATTAGCTTGATTGCACTCATTACACTGGCCTTTCTTCCTCGTTCAACTTTTCATGAGTTTTTGGTCTAGGAAGTTAGGCATTATCTTATTTATTGCAGCGACCATTCTTCTTTTGTTTTTTTCCCCTTTCTTGTCAAGTGTTCAAATGTTGCACCAAGAGTGTGGCATTAAGACTTTAGGTTAATACTATATCAGACTTTGGATTTATATTATATGAAAGGATTACTCTGTTTTGGCATGCACAAAATTTGAATTTATACGATCCTAAAGCAAAAACATACTCATTGCAACATTTCATCAAATGCCTATAACTCTCATAAGTGCTAATTTAGAAATACAAAACATTATGTTTCCCATACAAAATGTGAATGTCTCGACCCACATGAATAAAACAGCCCACTATTTGGCTAAGGTCTCACTAGGCAAAATGATCCATGATTTTTAAAAAACTAAGAATATAATTTCAAATCTAATTAATTTCCTATGTAAACTGAATATGAACCAAATAAAAATTTCAAGTTTTGTAAATAGAAACCTAGATAATCTAACATTTATGGGATTCTAAACCCCATGGTTTGAAAGCAGCTATTAAGGGCAATTTCCTCGAAATTTAAATTCACATCCTTAACAGTCACCTCCAGCAGCATCGACAACATACTTAATTTGAAAGTTAACGCCTGAAAATAGATAGATAGATTAGAAGACACATTGAAGATTGCAGAAGAAAAAAACTCGATGAGTTTCAAATCAAGTAATTAAGGATTTCAATTTCTCTTCGATCCATGTGCAAAACCACAAACCTAGGTGTATGTAGGCCATATGAACAATAGAAATAAGTCCGGTTTTATATACTATATATCATTCAATTCAAATCAAATGTGACATGTAATCATGAAAACACAATAACGTATAAAAAGAACTAACATGCAATTATCCATTTCAACAATCAAAACTATCTGCAAGTAAGAAAGACTTGGGTTTAATGAATTATCAGTTTAAATGAACCCATTTAATTTGTAATATATCTTACGTAAAACTATCTCATAGTGACTTAGAGATAGATTACATATTTATTACCCGCCTCCTCAAATTTGAAGCGAAAAGACCTGTCATGCATGCAAAAAATGTGTTTAATCATTCTAAGATTATCTCATGCAAGATTTTGTGTGTAATTTAATAGTGTCATCCAAAATGGCTTAATTTTGGGGGGGGGGGGGCGGGGAAAAGGGGGGGAGGAAAGCATGATAACAACACAAATGTTATGCCTTTGTTCTTACCGAAGAGGAAAGAAAGAAACAGCCTTTCATATTTTTGTGGAAATGCCTTGTACAAATGATTCTTTGATCTTGGCCATTTGATTACGTGATCAAGTGAGGAGAGTTGAGCGCTCAATTCATCTTCCCCTCAAAGCATTGACAATACCAAAAGCTTAATTTTCTTGATTGTTTTGGCCTTAAATACACACATAGCCCCTTGAACTTGAACAAAATAAAAATAAAACAAATTTCACAACAGTTTCAAGGGAAAATGTCCCAAAAATTGGTGAAATTAAAGAAAAACGATAAATTTTAATTAACATAATGGGGGGATCTAAGAGAAGAAAGGTGTGGATGATACTTTATTCAGCCTATACTTTATTCAACCTAGTCTGATGGTACTTTAATCACTAGCAAATTTATTCACTGGGTTAAGAAATTAAAATAATTTGGTGTTGTGCTCAAGATAAACTTTAAAAAAACCTATGGCATCCTTGATTGGGAATTTATCGTTCGAGTTTTGAAGATAATGGATTTTGGTGCTACTTGGCTGCCCTAGGTTTGAGAGTTCATACCTACTTCTTCTGTCTCTATTTCAGTGAATACATCCCCTATCACTCATTTTCAAATGGATAGGGGGTCTCAGACAGAGAGATCCCTTATCCCTATTGTTATTTGTTATGGTTGTTGAAGCCTTGAGCAAGCTTATACTCAATGCTAGAGATGTTGTTTCCATGTTGCTTTTAGGTTTGAGGTGAATTATGCGAAGTATGGTTTACTAGTGTTGGGAATATATCATGACTGGGCAGCGAACATAACTAAAGGTTTAGGTTGTTGTTTATCATCCTTACCCTTTGACTGTTGATGTTCTCCTTGGGGGATCAACATGAGGACAGTACATTCATGGCTACTTGTTTTGTATAAAATTCTGCGTAGACTTTCATCAAAAACAATCAAATGGCCCTCTAGGACATAAAGACTTGTTTTTATAAAGGCAGTGTTAGATAGCATTCCCCTTCATTACTTATCCTTATTTAAATACCTAAAATGTTGCAAATAAGATTATCCAAATTCAAAAAAGGTTTCTATGGGTGGGTGATAGGGAGAGTCATTTATCTCCTTCTATGTGTTAGGAAATGATCCAAAAGCAAAAGGAGTGTGGTGGAGTGGGGGTGGAAGACACTCCAATCATGAATGCTAGTTTATTTTTTAAATGGTTGTCGAGGTTCTCAAATGAGAAAAATTCACTCTAGGTTCAAGGTAATAAATTTAGTCCATGACGGCCATTTCTTATTACTCAATTCAACTAATTCAATTGCACGCGGGGTGTTGAAGGACATTTTTATGCTTGGCAATGATGATACTTGTGACAAGTGTCATGGATCAAGTGCCTAGAGATTTATAGAATATTCCAGGATCCTCCATAATAGTTTGGAACCTTCTGAAATATGCTAAAATGTTCTAAAATATGACTGTCTTAATGATCTTGAGGATTCAGATAATCTCTTTCTCCGTTGCCCTATGACAATGAAAGTTTGGGAATTGGATGTTGCGCATCGGTGGCTGTCAGCTTTTCCATTCTCTTTGTCTTTGTATTATCTCAGAGAAGAATTGCATTCATTATCTTGTAATCACTTTTCTCACATACCTTAGTCTTTCACAATGATACCCCAAAGCCTATGGGGACCTTACTCCTTGCCAAGCGTTGTTGGATTGAATGAAATTACAAACTTCAACCCTCTCCTACCATTAATCTACTTCACCAACTCTTTACCATCACACTCATCGCTATCACAGGACCACCCAATTCACCGGGCGGAAGTAACTGAAGAATCAAAGGCTATAAGAACACCATAGAGGAGAGTGAATAGGGTGATAATCAAGGTTGTTAAACAATTGAAATGCAAATACGAAAAAGTAAGTCGGGACAAAACACGATCGATTGTTAACGAGGTTGGACATCAAAAGGCTTAATCCCCACCTAGAGCTCCATAACTCCAGGATTAACCCGAACTTTTATTAAGAGAATTGATTGCACAACTCTAGAGTACCATTACTCAAAATTCCAAGTCACTAGTTGAACCCTTCAACTAGGCTTGGTAGAGTTGATTATTCAACTCTATAATCCAACCCAAGTACAAAATGAATAATACAACTCAAATGTAAAGGAAGCAAGTTTAAGCGCAATGAATGCCAATGTATTGCTTGAGTGAGTAGTGTGCCAATGAGTGCTTGTAATTCTTGATCTCCTCAACTCTGATTCAACTTTGTATTTATATGGAAAACTTGGAGGATTTGTTGGAAACTAGTCGTTAGACACAATCTAGATTCCTGCTTTAGTTCAATGCCTTGGACTGCAGTTCAGTGCCCTTGAAATTTTAGTAAACTCAGCAACCAACGGCTACGAGCTATTTTCGGCTTGTTTTGATCTTCCTTCAACAGCTCCTTCCAAATTTTGAGCTGATGGATATTCCTAACGGCTACTTCCTATTCTTTTTGCTAATGAGGATTTTCTTGGCAATTGCTTTCCAAAAAATCAAATTAGATATCAAACATTTAAAGAGAATTTAAATATTGATATTTACTTCATAAGGATCCCTAATAACAATGAAACAATCATAATCAAAGGGATATTGTCAATCATAATATTTTTCAATTATAATCACCATTGAAATCTCAAGATAATACAAATGTAACATGATGAATATGTCAATTGATTAATATTTTTTTGTCTTTCATCAAAACATATTAAAAAGCTCAATGTGAGCTTTTAAAAAAGCTAACAGTAATCAGTCAGGGAATCCATCAAAATCAATTTCGATGGGTCCAAAGCTTCAGCACTCACAACAACATGATTTGTTATGCATAGTTGGAAATGAAGATTCATCACGGCACGTGCTCGCTTTATGCAGTGAGCCCTAATCTTGGTAGCAGAAGTAATCGCCATGAGAGATGGTATTAAAGTCGCGATCCAAACAGGATATCAAAAGACTTGGGTTGAAAGTGACAATCAAAAACAATGCGGGCGCAAGTCAGCATACCTTGGCAGATAGCTCCTGCTCTTTAAGACATAAAAACATGATTTTGTTCCGCGACTTTATTTCATTTACTCAAATTTATTGTGAGAGTAATATAGTGGCAAACTGGATAGCCAAATTTGTTGTTCCCTGAAATCTCGTGCTCCATTTTTTCCTCCCTCACCTTGTCAAGATTTTATTTCCATTCTCATTGATGATGACTTAGGTAGAAATCTCGAGAGAAGGGCTACTTAATGTTCTTGTACTTAGCTTAAAAAAAAATGATTAATAGGAACATAAAAAAAAATCAAATGGCATTAATAATCTTATAATAAAATGAAAAATGAAAAACGTCTTACAATTAGACACATTTTATGTACATTGTTTGGACTTAAAAATTATATTATCATATATTAAATTTTTTAAAAAATAGTATGATTAAATACTAAATCAGTTTTACAACTTGTAAATTTTGTACAATTTTTTTTTATCCAATAAGATGTCATTTTATATATGTAGACAAAACCGATGAATATTAAAGTTTTACAATTCATAATCAATCATATTATTGAAAATTTGGTGATTTTGGGCCTGTTCTATTTTGCGTTTTAGACAGATAGATAGATATAAGGAGATGTAATGAGCTGTAAGGAGATGTAAGGAGCTGTAAGGAGATGTAAGGAGCTGTAAGGAGATGTAAGAAGCTGTAAGAAGATGTAAGGAGCTGTAAGGAGATGTAAGGAGCTGTAAGAAGATGTAAGAAACTGTTAGGAGCTGTAAGAAGCTGTAAGAAGTTGTAAGGATAGATATAAGGAGTTGTTGAATTGTAAAAGAGTTGTATAGTATAATTTGTTTTAGATGAAAAATAATAATATTAAAATAATATACTTAAGAAGCTGTATTTTGTATTTTATTATTATTATTATTATTTATTTTTCATTTTTTTTACTTTTTTATTTCTTGTATTTTTTATAATTTTGTAATTTTTGTAATTTTATTGTTTTATTGTTTTATTTTTTATTTATTTTTTAATTTTGTAATTTTTTAATTTTTTAATTATTATTTTTTAATTATTTTTAATTTTTTTAATTTTTTAATTTTTATTTTAATTTTTGTTATTTTTAAATTTTCTATTTTATAATTTTGTAATTTGTAATTTTTATTTTTATTTTTTATTTTTTAATTTTTATTTCATAATTTTTTAATTTTTAATTTTTTAATTTTTAATATTAATTTTTAATTTAAATTTAAATTTAAATTTTTTAATTTTTTGATAAAAAATTTAAAAAATAAAAAAAAAATAAAAAAACTAAAAATTTTTAAAAAAATAAAAATAAAAAATTAAAAATTAAAAATAAACATAAAAATAAAAAATTAAAATTAAAAAATTAAAAAATTAAAATTTAAAAATATAAAATTAAAAAATAAAAAATAAAAAACTAAAAACAAAAAAAAATGAAAAAAATGAAAAATGAAAAATAAAAGAATGAACAAAAAAAAATTACAAAATTACAAAATTACAAAATAAAAATTAAAAAATTAAAAAAATTAAAAAATTTTAAAATTAAAAAATTTAAAATAAAAGATGAAAAATGAAAAATTTAAAAATTTAAAAAAATAAAAACTTAAAACTAAAAAATAAAGGACAAAAAAATTAAAAATTAAAAATTAAAAATTAAAAATTAACAATTAAAAATTAAAAAATTAAAAAATACAAAATACAAAATAAATACAAAATAAATAAAGTGAAGATGTAAGGAGATGTAAGGAGATGTAAGAAGATGTAAGAAGATGTAAGGAGATATAAAAAGATGTAAGGATATATAAGGAGATGTAAGAAGATGTAAGGAGATGTAAGAAGCTGTAAGGAGATGTAAACTCTCAGCTAAATCCTAAAAAACGCGAAATAAAACAGGGCCAAATATATCATAAAACATATACAGTTAAATTAAGTCAATACATTTAAAAATGTATGGTGAACTATGATAAGACATATATCATCACTTAATAAAACATATAATTACTATTTTTTTTTAACAATGAAAAGCATATAATTACTATGCAACTGATGTTAATCGAATTAAAAGTTTAAACTTATAATATTCACATACAGCGGTATTTTTGGGAAAGTCTCTAAAAATCAAAATTTGATAACGAAATCACGTTAGTGACCGTGTGCTATTTTTGTAGCCATTTTCCGCTTTCAAACGGCCAACTAACTTCTCGGCGCAGTGAATTAATTATACATCATTATTCATTGGTCATTACGCCAGCGATGACGCTGCTAACGTGATTCGGACAAGACAATCCCCTGTACGGGCTATCAACTATCGCCTGACATATCTTCGTTGGTATTAAATACATATCTTCGGTGGTATTGAATAGGGAGAATTGTCAGCCACGAATCTAGGTTTCCTACAATTGCTTTTTTGTCGTAAGGTGTTGTTATGATGCGCCGCGGCTTCGCCCTGAGGCTATATCCTTGGCAATCGTTCCCTCTGTTCCTGTTCCTTCTGGCCAACTGTGGATTCTCTCTGATTTCCACCCCCCTCCCATCTCTCATATGCTGTACAAAATTAGTCCACAATAGAAAAAAGGGACAATTTTATCATCACGACATTCGTAAATGTAACTAAAATTACCCTCGGTCTCCCTCAATTTCCACTTTTCTTGAACTTCATTTCCATATTTACCTGAAGCTCGAATGTCAAATCTAACAATTTAGAGTCAATTACAGTCAATAGAAAAGAAATATTAATATTATATAGTTAGTCAATTATTATATGATAAAATCAAATTTAGACCTTTGAATATAAGATCTACAATAAATCCTCTTATTTATAATTTTATTTCTTTTTTTAAAGATTTTTAATGCAGAAAATATTTTTTTCCTCATATCTAATAGAAAGTTTAACTTCTTTAACTATTTTATTTTAAAATAAAACATATGAAATCTCAGCTCTAATTTTTTTTCTTGATATGATATAAATATATCAATTTCAAAATCACTTTGTCCAGTTTTCAAACAAATTTTTTAAAAATAATTCAACTAACTTTTTTCTTTCTGGTCTATTATTCAAAATTATCATTCTTATTAGTTGTAGCTTTGGTATTTCATGTAAAAATATTTTTTGTTTTCTAATTTTATTAGGTTTATTATGTTTGAATTTACTTTTATCTAAGTTTAGCGAAAATATCATTGTTCTTGCTTTAAATGAAATTGAACATATTAATTATATTTTATAGGAAATTGCTTTCCTTATCGGTGATAGACTTGCCCTATTTTATTTTTAGTTTATTTACTCTCTTTTTTAATTAGAGCAAATGAAAAATGTAAACTTTGTTGTCTTGTGAGTCAATAAAATTCATGTAATGCGTGGTCGATGTTAATGTTGTACGTTTCTTGATATGTGAACATGATGAACTATATTATAGTTATCGTTGTACTATTAGCTCAACTATCCAATGAGAATAACCTACAAACAGTGTAGATGATTTTCGAAAGTTCCTTGAAATGAAGTACATATTGTTAACATGAGTAAGTCCATATAGTTAACCTAGGTTAGTACTAGTTGTTAACTCGGGGTTAACTACCTATAATTTTGATGATGGTCTAAGATGTTGGTAGTCTATGTTACTTTAGTACTAGTTTTTAGAACATTCAACACCAAATTTAAAAAAAGCCCTGCTTAATTCATATTCTATAAGCGACAAATAATATTGAGGTACGTACAATAATTGAAAAAATCTATATTCTAATATAAAAGGCATTGTCAAATGAATGCTTTCGCAACATTCATTCCCACCAAAATACTATGGATAGAATGTCTAAATACTTGTATTTTTTAAAGAAAAGATAAATTTTACTTGTATGGAAACATTTAGGATTGATGATTTATAGTTTGAGATTTAGTACCGGGGCTGTCAAACAGAGTAGATCAGGTCAAATTTGTGTTCGTGTCAAACTTAAACGGGTTGAGAAGTCCTCGACCTGAACCTAACCCATTTATTAAACAGGTTAAAAATATTGACCTGCACCCATTTATTTTTTAAACGGGTCGACTTGAAATTTACCCATTAACCCATTCAATATATACGAGTCAAGTTCAGATTATCCGGTTATTTGTTTACTCGCTTAATATTTTGACTAAAATATGATTACCAAGCATTATGAATCAATTTTTTGACTTTAATATAACATCATAATGTCATTGTTGTCATATCACAAGAATCACAACCACAACCACAAAACAAATATCAACTTGATTAAACCCCACATTTTCACAATTCTTTCAAAAAAGTACAAGGTAACTCGGTAAACATATCAACTAATTTAATCCATTCAATTAAACGGGTCAAATAGGTATTTTTTTCATGTCAAAATTCTCAACCTGAACCTAACCCAATTCATTAAACAGGTTCAACGTGTCAACCCATTTAATTAAACGGGGTTGAAAATCTTTACCCAAACCCACTTAATTTTGTGTTTGATTCGGATAGGTAATCTTGTCGGGTTAACTGTTGACAACCCTATTTAGTATCATAACTTTAGGGCTTAGTGTTTATCGCATGAAGTAAATGCAAATCATTTAAAACACCTACAACATTTCAAATTTCTCTGACTAAGTATAATTCATATATACAAACTAGGAATAAAACTCTAAAATTGTATAGTCTAAATTGTACCACCTAAGTGGTTAACTCAAATTGTAAACTTAAACCATGAACAATAGGATTTTAACATTAAGACCTAGCCAGAAAACCTAAGTCCTAGACCTTGATACATCAATCATAGGGTTAAATCCAATAGACCAAGACCCCATATGTATGTATATGTTTGAAGAAATTTATATTAATTGATTTTTTTTTTGTGTATGTAGACACATACACACACGTATGCACACGAAACAAGCATATGCACACCCTAAACTATAAGTCCTAGTCAGAAATATTGAACATCAGTTATAGGGTTAAAACTGAACAGACAAAAACCCTATAATATACATGTTTAATTTATATAAGTTTATATTAAATGATGTGCATGTGTATGTCATGGAAGGTCAATCTCGAAGGCCACCACCATCACCACCTGCAACAACAACAAGAACAATAACAACAAGAAGTATTATTGTTATTATCATTATTATTGTTATTGTTATTATTATTTTTGTTGTTGTTAACATAAATTACAAAAAGAAAAATTAGCTGCAATATTGTTGCTGTTGTTAATAATAATAATAATAATAATAATAATAATAATAATAATAATAATAATAATAATAATAATAATAATAATAATAACAACAACAACAACAACTCCATAGTTAATTCTTTGAAGAGGCGCCCCGAAGTGATTATTTCAGTTCACATCAATTGTGACAACAAGAGCTAGCAAAAATCTGTCTGATCCGATTACCCGAATTCGTGCGACCTGGAAAAAATCGGGTACAATCACAAAATTTATGTCTAAATTTAAAATTCGGACAATTAGTCATGTTTGAATTTAAATCCGGGTCGGGTTTGGGTTGTCTGGATTTTTGAACTATTTCGTGTACAGACAAATTCGGACAAACGGGTTCGGATATTGGACACCTACGTTTATGTTTAATTTTAGTCCAAATTTTTTAGAATATTTTTTTCCAACTTCAGGCAACTGGGTTCGGACATTAAAAAATCGGGTTCAGGTTCTGGCACACAAAATTTTCATCGGAATATTCTAAAATCATATCACAAATTCAGACATTCGGACAATCAGGGTCCAGACATCGGACATTCGGCCTTGGTCCGGATCTGGTTAGAGTGTCCGATTTATAATTTGAACAGGGTTTAGATATGAAGTTTTTATTCGAATGTCCAATTTATTCGAACTGAAATTAACCCGGATCTGAATTTTTGTTAGCCCCACTGACAATGCTCCTCCACAAAATACGAACCAAGTGTAGATGCACATACCTTTCAATGGTTATTCAACAGTTATCTGAAAAGTATGCAACACCTACGGGTAATTTACCCTGACGCCTCCAGCCAAGATCCGCAATCCCCCCGACCTTCTCACATATAACTAATATACACCTACACATATTACACTATCCGATCATCAAACACAAAATTCGCTTTGGCGTCATCTGGTTTAGCATGCCCCTAAAAAAAATTATAGTCTACAGTATAAGCCCAGGCAACAACGTGAGACAAGCAAGCAAGCAAAGCAGCAAAAACAGGAAGAATCTCAAGTTCCAGAGGAAGGCAAGACAAACGATCGTTCGGGAAGTTGCAACAGCAGTACCTGCACTGCTACAGGTACCAGCCCAACATGAATAGTAGAGAAATCAAGTCCCCTGAAGTTCTAATAGCGGGAACGCCTAACCCAACGCCGGGATTGGATGTGAGTGGGAGTAACAATAATAATAATGATAATATTTTTGAGCTGCCCCAAAGGAAGAAGCTGGGAATCTATTTCATAGAGTCGGATGACAGACGAGGCGCAATTGGTGGGGGTTATACTGTAGGGAGTACACCAGTGAATATTCACAGGAAACCGATGTCCGACTCTGATCTTTCTAAGACTGGAGGTTGGGTAGCAGCCTTCTTTATCTTTGGTAAAATTTCAGTGGTTGCAATTGCGCTTCATTAGCCGTGACAATTTTTCCTAGTTTTATAAATTGACAGACATCTCCATAGTCTATGCTATAAAAGATTGATTTTCACGAAGCATGTAGGATTCTATGTTTTTTCGTTACTCGCAGGAAATGAAATGGCTGAGAGAATGGCATACTTCGGTCTTTCGGTGAATATGGTGGCTTTTATGTTCTACGTTATGCATCGACCATTCTCTAGTTCAGCAAATGCAGTTAACAATTTCTTGGGAATATCACAAGCATCCTCTGTTCTTGGTGGTTTTCTCGCTGATGCTTATCTTGGTCGATATTGGACCATTGCAATTTTTACCACCATCTATCTCATGGTAACCATTATCTTCTCTAAACCAAAAATGCTTTGTGTTCATGCAGTTTGAAATGCAATATAAAGCAACTAGCTTCCACATTTGACATATGATTTATTTTCCAATATATATACACACGTATGCACTCGTACACACATGCACACGCATATTTGTTCTTGCGACGTAGGATATGCATTAATTCAGTAGTTCTTGTTCTAACATAACTTGCATGCTTTGAAAGGGCTTGATAGGGATAACACTATGTGCAACATTGAAGTTGTTTGTGCCAGACCAAGGTCAGTGTGACCAGATTGCAGTACTTCTGGGAAATTGTGAGCCTGCAAAACCATGGCAAATGCTGAACCTTTACATGATTCTCTACATAACCGCTTTTGGAGCTGCAGGCATAAGGCCTTGTGTTTCTTCTTTTGGTGCTGATCAATTCGATGAAAGGAGCAGAGACTATAAGGCTCACCTAGATAAGTACTTCAATGTGTTCTATCTGTCTGTCACCATTGGGGCTATTATTGCATTCACTGCAGTTGTCTATATACAAATGCAACATGGTTGGGGATCTGCATTTGGTTCTTTAGCTCTCGGCATGGGCATATCTAACATGCTTTTCTTTGTTGGCACTCCTATTTACCGTCATAGGTTGCCTGGTGGCAGCCCTTTAACACGTGTTGCACAGGTTCTTGCTGCTGCCTTCCGCAAAAGAAATGCTTCCTTTTCTAGCAGTGAGATGATTGGCCTCTATGAGCTTCCGGGTAAGAGATCTGCTATTAGAGGGAGTGGAAAAATTGCTCACACTGATGACTTCAGGTATACTTTGGAAACCCCGTTGAATGTATCCTTGATTTATTTAACCAAATAAAGTATTAGGCTTAGACCTGAACAAACACACTATCTGAATACCTGGCACTAGGTTCTAGCCCCACACAAGACTTATAATAGGGCCAGCCTAATTTTAACTCAAACCCAAACTGACCCGAACTAAATTCAACCTGACTTCGATATCCTGGAATGATACTTTTATTTAGAAGACAGCCTCAATTATTAGATCAACCGTCAACATTTGCAGAGTCAACTAAAGCCGAAAATGCTTTGAAGTGAACTTGAACTAAATGACCCGTTAATTGACATATGAAAATCTAAAATCTATTAAATCACCCTAAAGGAGGTGAATAGGGTGATGATCAACATCGCAAATTAATCGAAATAAAGAGTCCAAAGATGAAGGTGGACAAAACACAAGCATTTTTTAACGATGTGAGCTTCAACCAGGCTTAGTCCCGCATAGAATTTCCTAACTCTAGGATTAACCCAATTTCATTAGGAGAGATAGTTACAACTCTAGAGTATACCAACTCTAAGTTTCAAATTACAAGTTGACACCCTCAACAGAGCTTGGTAGAGTTGACCTTTCAACTCTATAATCCCACCCAAGTACAACTTTAAACAATACAACTTAATTGAATGAATAGCAAATCAAGGTTCAATCTATGCAAGTGAGTATTGTCATTTGTACTCATTCTTGTTGTCTCCTTCAGCAACCAATTCCTCTCAATTTATAATCAAATGATGTTGGAGAGGTTGAAATAATATCTGGAAGGTGATAATTGTATCAAACATGGAAGGTCGATCTTAACATTATTTCAAGGCCTTGAAGTTTGTATTTCAAACCCTTGAAATCTGCAGCTTTGCTCAATGTTTACCCCTTGATTTCCAACGGTTACTTGCCTTATTTTGAGCTGAAGATCTCGTCATGAGGATTATCTAGAAGTTGGTTTTTAGCAGCACAATCTTTCAAAATATAAGTTCAAAAGATATTATTATAATTTAGGCAAATCTTGACATTTGATAAATATAGAACCATGATCCTATATTTTTAGCAATTACAAGATAATAAGCATATAAGTAGTCAAAATTCCAAAGCAATCAACATGATTTAATCAAATTAGAAGTTGTCTTTCATTCAAAATTTAAATAAGGATTTTAAGGTAGTCAACAATCTCCCATTTTTTTTATGAAAGACAAAATGTTACTGTGATGAATCATGAATAACTAGAGCTAAACGGAATGAGGGCATTCTTGCCAAAGAAATGGATTTAAGATACTTACCATGCATCATAATGTGACTTTGTAGAGTTTGCAATCTTACCAGTGTTTCTAACCTTATCCACAAGCTTACTATACATTCACAACAATGCTTCCAACCTTGTCCACAAGCTTACAACCTTGTCCACAAGCTTACCATACATTCACAATTGAACAAGCTTTACATCACTTACAAAGCCTTAAGACCGTTCTCCCCTCTTTTACTTTCATCAAAAACAATGGGGTGACCAATAACATGTTGGTTCATACATGTGGGATCAAAATGATTAAAGCAAAACATTTATAAACAAAAGTGGAAATCAAATAGAGCTAAAGTCTGGATAAAGTGGGGATTAGAATAGGTCAATTGAATGATGTGATATGTAACATTAGTAACATGATCCAAATCAGAGGACCTGAAGTTGGCTGCGAGCTTGACACCCTGGTGAACCAAACTAGTCATGTGGATCAAGTCATCCAATTTTCTGCCGAACAACCCCATTTCAGAATGTATGAGATCCACTCTAGCCCTCAACTCGGCATGATCCTCTCTCAACTTTTCAAGGCTATCCGTGAGTGTAGTAAAGAAGGATTCTCAAGGAGGTGAACTTTAAAAGCAGTAGCCTCTTCAGGAGTGTGACCTCAGAGGCATGCTTCCAACCTCTAGCGGCTATTATGTAGAAGCGAAGGGTTTGGCAAAAATAACTAATACTGCCTGGGTGACATAATCTTCTGGATTCAAAGGGACTTTGAAATAGGTGAATATGAAGGAGCTCAGCTGAAGAAGGGGATAGAGAGAGAGACAGAGAGAGAGAGAGAGAGAGAGAGAAAGACAGAGAGAACAAAGCAGTTGGACTAATTTTGAGTTTTAAAAGAAGGGTCAATTATTTGCTAATATCACAAGATCTCAAATAAAATTTTCAATTTCAAATATAGCATATCAAACATGTTTGGAATACTTTTAGAAGAAAAGGAAGGTCAAATATAATTTCCAATTTCACAAGATCCCAAAAATTTGAAAAAATTTGGTATCACAAAAAATTATATAAGAGATTTTCAAAATTTTTCCACGTGCCCAAAGAGGAAGGAATTAAATCAGATTTGAATAAATTTCCTTTAGGCTCCGTTTGATCCTTAGAAAATTTGGTGGAAAAAAAAAGTTGAAGGAAAAAAAATGTGAAAGAAAAAAAAGTATGGAGAAAATGAGTTTTTTTTTCTTGTTTGGATTGAGAAAAAAATACAAGAATTTGGATGAGAAATTTGAATGTTGATGAACTGCTTGAATCATATTGATGTCATTTAAGTAATGTGAAGTTGGAGAAGGTTAGGAATTTTCCTCAAACTTTCCTCACAATTTTATGAGGAAAATTTTACCACTTGTTTCTAACAATTTTTTCACCTGACTTTCCTCCATATTTTTTTTCTTTATAATTTTCTCTAAACCAAACATAAGAAAAAAAGTAACTTTGCCAAGCTTTTTTCTTTCCACCAAATTTTTCAAGATCCAAACGGAGCCTTAGGGTAAACCGTTCTATTTTATTTTTTATTTTTATAGATGACTTATAGTTAAGGCATTGAAATTAGAAGTTCAAGCCCTTGATTTAGTCACACCACAAAATCTTTAGTTTCTGCCTACAGTTCAAGGTCTTGAACTGTGCTTTAAGACCTTGAATTTTTTTACAGTGAACCGATAGCACATTATTTTATCCTGCAAGAGCCCAAGAATATAATTAGTACTTAGAGAGGGTTTCCCTTCAATTTATGCATCAATATAATTTAATCATCCCCCTCAATTTATGCATCAATATTAAGAAATCTCCCCCTTTCGGATACGAAAGTTCGTCACTAGCTTTCGAAACAATAGATCAAATCTTTCTAGCCTGGACATCGAATATGGGCCCAATGTTGGTTGTGACCATGTTTTATGGTCTTGTCTCTTTTGGTACCCAGATTTGGATAATTTTGGTATTTGGCTTTTTAAGAGGATATGAATAATAGATATGAGCATTCCTTAGACAATAACTACATATGGCGTGAGCTTTGTTTTCGAATGTATCTTAAACAAAGAAATTTTTGTATGTTTTCTTTTTATTAAAAGGGTTATATCCAATACCCTTCTTTGTTAAAGGACATCCTTTGAGATCCTAATAATTTGTCCAAGTTCTCTTATCCTTTAGAAAACTTCAACACCACCTTTTCAAGCCCTTCATATTTGGATTGAAGCTCTTTCTTTTCCTTTTCAAGAGTTTCAATCCTTGTGTGAGATTAGTTGTTTTATTTTTGTAAAACTTTTTTTTAAAGGACAAATCAAAAATTGTTTTCTTCAAGGACTTTATCTTGGACAAGCACTCTTGCTCACATCATATGCATTGACTTAAGGCTGGACTAATTCATGTTTAGAATATTCAAGAAAGTCATAGCAACGTACCTCATATGAGCTTTCATACTTGGTTTCATCCTCTTGGACTTGGTCTTTGTTTACCATAAAACATAGGTTTGCCACTTGTTTTTCATCGTCACTATCACTTAGTCACTATCACTCCATGTGGATATCATTACTTTCTTAAATTCTTTCTTAGCCTTTTGCTTGCATTTTTCAGCTTTTTGTTGAAAAATAGGGCAATCTCACCACATGCCCTGGTAAACCACAACCAAAACAAGGACCAAGATCAGATTCATTTTTATTGTTTAAGGGTTTGTTACCTTTTGAAAATTTCTCATTCTTCTTCAAAGAAGATCCCTTTTTGTTGAACCTCTTGGGATCAAATCTCTTTGATTTGAAAATCTTCTTTAATCCTCTTGCTGTCATCGCCATGGAATCTTCATTTTCTTCACTAGATTCGTCTTTCGAGGAGCAGTTTTGAAAGCTACTCTCTTCTTTGGTTAGGTTTCTTCTTCGTCTTCTTTAAGATGAATTTCATATGTAAGAAGTTTCCCAAGTAGATCATCCAAGGCTAGTGTCTTGAAATATTGAGATTCTTCAATTTCGCTGACCTTGGGACCCATTTGTTTTTGGGAAGGTATCGAAGGATCTTACTAATCATTTCCTCATTGGTGTAGGTCTTCCAAGTGATATGAGGTTGTTGGTTATGTTGATGAATCTTGTAAACATCTCCTTGATAGTTTCGTTGGGTTGCATTTTGAACAATTCATATTGATGGACGAACATATTGATATTTGTCTCTGTTACTTGACTCGTCCCCTTATATGTCACTACCAACTTGTACCGTATTTCTTTAGCTGTTTCACATGCACAAATACAATGTATTCATTAGCATCTAATCCACAATATAGGATATGCATAGCCTTATAAGTTTTTGAAAGTATCGCAAAATCCTCTCGAGTGTATTGATCTTCGGTTTTCTTAACAAGCTTTCCATTGATAATAGTCTTTGGAATGTATGGACCTTTTTTTACAATGTTCCACAACTCATAATCTTCAGTCTTGATAAACATTTGCATCAAAATTTTCCAAAAAGAAAAGTTAGTGCCTCTAAACAAAGGATGTCTAATAGTAGAATGACCTTGATCATAATAGCCTTTTTCGGTGGTGGCCATGATCGTTGCCCACTTTACGATAAAGTCAAAATGTAGTGGGTCTAGCTCTGATACTAATTGAAAATCTAAAATCTATTAAATCATCCTAGAGGAGGGTGAATAGGGTGATGATGAATATCGCAAATTAAAATAAAGAGCATAAAGACAAAGGTGGGCAAAATACAAGCTTTTTTTTTTTAACATGGTTAGCCTCAACTAGGCTTAATTTCTGCCTAGAGTTCCCTAACTCTAGAATTAACCCAATTTTATTAGGAGGAATCGTTACAATTTTAGAGTACACCTACTCTAAGTTCTAAGTCACAAGGCTGCACCCTCAATAAGGGTTGGTAGAATTGACCCTTCAACTTTATAATCTCACCTAATTACAACTTTAAACAATACAATTTAATTGAATGAATAACAAATCAAGGCTCAACGTATGCAAGTAAGTATTGTCATTTGTGCTCATTCTTGCTATCTCCTTCAGCTACCAATTCCTCTCAATTTATAGCCAAATGATGTTGGAGAAATTAAAAGAATATTTGAAAAGTGACCGTTGCGTCAAACAAGGAAGGTTGATCTTCAATATTATTTCAAGGTCTTGAAGTCTGAATTTCAAGCCCTTGAAATCCGCAGCTTTGCTTAATTTTTGCCCCTTGATTTTCAACGGCTATTTGCCTTATTTTGAGCTGAATATCTTGTCAAGAGGATTATCTAGAAATTGATTTTCATCAGCACAATCTTTCAAAATATAAGTTCAAAAGATATTATCATAATTTAGGCAAATCTTGACATTTGATAAATATAGAAACATAATCTCATATTATTAGCAATTCCAAAATAATAAACATATAAGTAGTCAAGATTTCAAAGCAATCAACATGATTTAATCGAATTAAAATTTGTCTTTCATTCAAAATTTAAATAAGGATTTTAAGGGAGTCAATAACATCCCACATTCTTTTTCCTTGCACGGAGGGGGGTGGGCAGGGGAATTCCTTATGAGTGATAACTGATATCGGTGCATCTTAATATCTTATCATCCTTTTTGAATAGGGTAGTGATATATGTCTTGCTGTAAGTGTCTTGTCTTATCATAATTAACATATTTTATGATTTAAAATCACAAATTTTTCAATGATTACTCTTAATGATGAATTGCTAACCTTAAATATTTGTCGGCTACGTTGATAAAATGTTAAACGATACCCTAATCGCATCAACCCTATCCGCAAGTATATATGATACGCATATCATCGTGCTTTTGAATATAGGTTATTCTTTGTCATATACCAACACACACGTCAACTATCACAAGCGTTATCTTGCTAAAACTTTGTATTTGTTTGGGTTATCGTTTGTTTTAGATGTTTGGACAAAGCAGCCCTACAACTCATGGAAGATGGTCCTAATCAAACTGCTTGGAGATTGTGCACAGTTACCCAAGTGGAGGAAGTGAAGATCCTGATAAAACTCTTACCGATACCAGCTTGCACCATCATGTTGAATCTAATTTTGACAGAGTTTCTGACTTTATCTGTACAACAGGCGTACACCTTGAATACGCATATAGGTCATCTCAAAGTCCCAGTGACCTGCATGCCTGTGTTTCCTGCACTCAGCATCTTCCTCATGCTCTCTCTTTACTATTACTTATTCGTCCCCGTATCACGGTGCATCACGGGACATCCTCATGGAGCTTCTCAGCTGCAAAGGGTTGGCATTGGCTTGGCAATTTCTATATTGTCAGTTGCATGGGCTGGAGTTTTTGAGAGATTCAGGAGAAACTATGCTATAAGGCATGGGTATGAGGCAAGCTTTCTAACCCCAATGCATGATCTGAGTGCATTTTGGCTGCTGATCCAGTACTGCCTGATCGGTATTGCTGAACTGTTTTGCATTGTGGGATTACTGGAATTCTTATATGAAGAGGCCCCTGATGCTATGAGAAGCATAGGTTCTGCCTATGCAGCTGTTGCAGGGGGCTTGGGTTGCTTTGCGGCGACTGTTCTCAACAACATCATTAAGTCCGCCACAGGCTCACGGAACAATGAACAATTGCGTCCTTCTTGGTTATCCCAAAATATCAATACTGGTCGATTTGATTACTTTTATTGGCTTCTCGCAGCACTTGGAGTAATAAATTTTTGTGGATTTCTTTATGCAGCCCATAAATACAAATGTAGGGTAGCCCAAAAAGGATGATGGTATATAGATTCTGTAACATATTAATCCATACTAAACCATATTGGACGTGTAATCAAACTCCATGTTTCATCTCCAGTTAATGTGCACCATATCATTGTCGATTTGTTGGCTTGCTGGCACTTAATAAAGGTTAAGATCGGTCACAGTGCACCACCTTGTTAGTATTACATATAGGCTTAGCAAAAAAATCGGGTTTAGATAAACTGGTTATCTGATCAAACTCATTATATCCGGACCCTGTTCAGATTGTAATTCAAACAAAAATTTGACTACACCCAGAATTGATAGTCCAGATCGCCAAGTTGCCAACCTGCAATGACCTTCCATTTTTGGTGTCTGATCACCAAACCCAAATGTCCAAATCAATTAGAAGATCTACCATTATCGACTTGTTTGATGTTTTTATGGCCCAATTTTTTCAGCTCAGTTCCACAAATAATAATTTGGGTCCGAAAAAATATTAAGTTATATGAAAATGACCAAACTTATATTTACTTAAAAATTCGGACAACTCAAAACCAAATTTCAAATTGGACATGTTTAAATGACCAAATTTAAAATTGGGACAAGATTATTATGAATCTCATTCTGAATCTCTGACGTCAAACTTGTGTTATTGCTGATGTGCTTCTGTATATTACATATAAGTGGCATTGTTTTTATTAGCCATTACCTATGGTGCAGAATGACTAAATCATTCTATGTTTATGGAATCTCTTTTATAGTAAGATTGTCCCCGAACAATGCTTTCTCGTCAAACTTGTGGGTTTTTTGAGGTGCTTCTATCTATTACCGATAAATGGCATTGTTTTTATTGGCCATTACCTGTAGTGCAGAATGACTAAATCATTCTATGTTTACGGAATCTCTTTTATAGTGAGATAGTCCTCGAGCAATGCTTTCTATGCCCACTTTATTGATGTTGTTGCTTGACATTATGAGGATGAACCATTTGAGCCCTTTGAAGAAACTGAGGCCCAAACCATTGGGAACCTTCTGCCTGATGATCATTACCCGCTTTCTGGGTTGGTCATTGTATTGATCATGTCGCGGAACCAATTGACGAGAGTGAAATAGAAGATCGGGACATTTTTGATAGTATCGGAGGAATAGATTTAGGAAATGATACATCATCTGCAGGGCAAGGAAACCCCAACGACCAACTGAAACGAACTAATGCAGGGCATCCTTATGGTGAATGTGCATCCGACACTTTGTGACAAACATTAATGGCAGTGTTGAAGATTCTGAGTTGGAGCCTCTGTTTAAGGTTTGTGTGTGACGTTATTACTATCTGAGTTGAGCATTCATTGTGACTGGCTGTAAAGCCTGTAATCAAACTAACACATGATCTTGTCTATAATTTACAACTATTTAACTTGATTAAGGGAACTTAAAGTAATCAGACTTTTCCAGTCTTGAATTTGCAGCAATGTGGGCATATTCGTACTCTGCAATCTGCATGCAAACACAGGAGTTTTGTTATGAATTCATATTATGATATTAGAGCAGCAAGGAAAGCGATGAAGGCTCTTCAGCATCGGGCTCTGAGACATAGAAGAGCTGGTATTCACTATTCAAACCCAAAGGTGGAGTTGCTTGCTTTTTTGTTTTATTTACAAATTTACTAAACCCGAGCTGCTCACTTCACTCTTGTGGTCCTAATCCAGAACATTATGCCAGATAAAGATCCAAATGACATGTTTCATGGAAAGACACTCATAGAGGAATGCTGGACTTATTGAGTGTTTGCTTGCGTGGTATTGGCAGTCATTATATTTGTTTGCTTGCGTTGCTCTCATTGAATGTTATGTCTGGGCTTATTGAGTGTTACAAGTTTGCTCGCCTCTATGGCATCTGTTCACTCTAAGGTGATGATACGTGTCTTGCCGTAAGACACTCTTAAATGTCTTACCGCAAGACACTTTTAAATGTCTTGCCGCAAGACATTCTTAAATATTTTGCCTTAATTCAAATTAATGTGTTTTATGATTTAAAATCTCCAAATTTTTAATAATTACAACTTATTATGAGTTGTAAAACTTTAATATTGATCGGTTACACCAACAAATAAAAATTGACACCCTAACCGGATCAACTCTATTCAAGAAGGTATGTTATATGTGTAAGTTTGTGAATGTGAAAAATTATGTGTAAAAGGATAATTTTACATAATTTGTAAATTTTAACGTCCTTCTACTATTTAATTATACCATTTTTTCCGATTTAATGCACATAATATACATTTTAAATGAAAATAAATCCCTTTTAAAGTGTTTTGCAATAAAACATTTGTCCTTTTGCTTGAAAATTTCAACGATTTGGAGTTAAAATTTGGCAGAGGCATTGTCAAAAGCACCGCACAAATGGGCTACTAGTTCTGGCAGCCTTAGCCTTTTGCATCTCGGTCATGTAAACCCAACCTCGATAGCATGAGAGAGATACCTTTTAGGTGTTTACAAGTGGAAGTTGATTTCGGTTGAGGATCTTGCATTCGGAGACGAACTCTCCAATAGGCATAGAGATCTGCTCACCAACAATAGGCCAGCCGTACGTGACAATGGCCACTTGAAAACCCTTCTTTGGCTTGGTAATTAGCACATTAAAAAAATAGCAATTTTGATTTCCTCATTGCTAAAGGGTATCGAAGCTGCAATTTTGATTTTTTTTTTGGCTTGTCACCTCTTCATTCTCATTCACTTCTGGAATATTTGATGGTTTAGCTACTCATCAACAACACCACCACCACCTCCTAATGTGGTGATGGTTGACGACGCTGCAATTGTTCCTCTACACTCAGCCTGCAGCCTTTCTGACTTTTTTTCTATGCTATTTTGTTCTTTATTTCAAAGGAGATTTTATGGATATGGGGTTTATTCTTCTTTTCAATATTTTGCATTCCTTCCCTCAGTTCTTTCCCTTTTCCCTCTTTGTATGTCAGATGTTTCTTCAGTTTTGATCTTTCACCTGTAATTCTTCTAGGGTGTTTCACTTCATTTTCTCTAAGTTTCCTATTTTTCTTTATTTTGCCTTTCGTTTGATCATCTACACTATACTGGCTGAGTTTGTCTTCTTGATTTCAATGCAGGAAAATAAGTAATCAAGTAGCAAATCATTCAACATTTTTACATAAATTTCAGTCAGAAAGGAATATTGATAAACCTTTGCATAATTAAGACCTTGGTACTAATTTTGTTCCTTAGCTTTAGGTTTTGGTTCACTTGGAAATGTTGGCGCACATCTCTTTTGGTGGGTGTCACAACACGTGGATTAATTCAAAGCTTCCCCAACCTCCAACTTTCATGCGGCCAGATAAATCCCACAATAAATGTGCCAGAAACCGTAGAAATGAAAACAGTTCCAATTGGGCTGACAATGAAAAAGATGATGAACTTGATCCTGTCTATATTTTGTCATTTTATGAGGTCTATCTCCTTGTTAATATCATTCAGTTGATTATATAATTCTCACTTGGCAAACCTTCAATGGCGAGAAATAGGAGAAGCTCAATAGCGGAAAGTTTCTATCACTTGCTTATGCCCTCATACATGGGAAAGTAGTTATTCTTTTCTATGGGTTAATTTAGGATTACCTGGATGCGAAAATACCCGGACCTTTATGCCTGTTAGATGTCTAACCACGAACAGGTGCTATTAGAGTCACCGAGGATTTCACGCCCAAAACCCGAATCCACTGGGATGGCTAGGTTTATGTGAGGGAGAGGACAGAAAATGTGGCATCTATGGAGAATTCGCTGCTTAGACTTTATGATCCAACCCCCATAATCCATCCTTTATTTATAGTGGCACAAAACCTCTAATAGAATCTATAAATTAATAGGGAGATTAAGGCTAATTAATACACAATCAATCCCATTGTAACCGCTACAATAATGTATGATTATGGGCATTAACTTTTGTGACCGTTACTAGTCAACAACTCCCCTTTAGTCACAAAGACCATGAATCTCATATCTCTCTGCCAACAATCATCCCTCACACATCATATTGGGAATTGAGCGTGCGACCAAAACTTAAACCATTAGTGCTATATCAAGTTACCATCTAACTGACATAGCACATTCACGAAACATCAAACCCCGAATCATTCAAATACATTACCAATGGCATACACTGTCCCTTTATGCCTGATATATCAATTGATTATACACTAAATATAATCACCCGGGCTTGATATCGTGACGAGAAAATGATTATTCCTTAGACAATTACAATAATCCATCTTAGCATAACTGCTTTCCTAACGTGCTCCGCCGGACCGTATACATTCTGACCATTGGATAACACATGAAGGTAGCAATATCAAGCTTTGACTTCATATTATAACTCTAAGTCAAGGAATATTGCAAAAGAAGGTCACAAAGTGATAAGGAAATGGAACTCACTTATCACTCATCATATAGGTCGACTTCTAGCACACTGTTAAGTAAAAAATCATACATTATTTTTATAATTATTTTGAGTATATTATATATATTATTTCGTTTAATTTGTTTTGTTTTATATATTTTTCAGGGTTAGTGTTAATTTAATAAAGAGGAGAACAGAGGACGTAGAAGCTCGGGTTTTTATACACTTGGCTACAAGACGGTCCAAAAATAACAATTATGGAAGTTATTATTTTCAAAATTATTATTTTGGGTTAGGATTTCAAGAATTGGTAAAAAGCTACAAGTCTTGAGGAAGAAGAAACCTAAGCAAGAAGGAAGAAGAAAAACCCTAAACAACTAACCCTAACCTCACCTCCTCTATATAAATACAACCCTCACACCATATCACCTTCTTCATTCATCACCATCATCATCTCCTTCCATAAAAACCCCACGGCCTTCTCCATCCCTTCAATCACCTTCCTCACCATCACCATATAATCACATCATCAACGTTTCTCATCATCATCATAATCGATTAATCGTACACCCCCCCACTTCACGTTGCTATATTGGCAAGTTTTTTTTTTGTTTTTTTTTATTTGTTATTTTGTTTAATTAGTTTAAACTCTCTACATTATTAAATATGGAACCTTTGCTAAACTCTTGGAATTTTAATTTTATTATGACTGAGTAATTTTTTTATGCTTAGTATAATCTTCTTGAAGACATGCTAAATTAATTATTTTGAAACAAGTTTTATGCTTTAATGCATAGTCGATTTCTATTCATGATTCTATAGCAATTAATGTTTATCGTTTATGAAACATGTGTTAAATTGATTAGAATGTATGCTAGTCGATTAAATACAATTTCGATTGATAGTTTATAAGATTATAATACGTAAAAATTATAATCTTGTAGGCCTAGGTATCACCCTAATTAATCATGGATGGCTCAAACCCATCTCTTTTAATTAGGTAATCGCTTTAGATCTTTGTTAAATCGATTTGCTGATAAATTGGTTACAAAGTGTTAAATGATGTTTTTCTAATTCTTAATGCTCTAATTTGGTTAAATTTTTGCGCTGGTGTAAAGATTATCAAATTAGTAGGATTTATATTAGGGCTGGACCTAAGTAAACTAAAATCTAAGGAAAAACGGGGAAGAACCGCTGGTGGATATCTTCTACAGTTTAACTCATGAATGAAATTAACTTGTGTGTTAATGATAAATATTAATCTGCATGGTGGATTGAGGTTATACTAAGTATTCTTTATAAATTTGATAACTTTTTATCATTATTTGTTGTGTAGAGTTAATTTGATTAGTTTGTTAATTTTTGCTCTATTTTATTAGCTTCAATATAATTTCAATTAACCCCCCCCCCAAAAAAAAATATAGTCTTTTAGGAGTGTCTAGGTGATTTTAGATAGTTTAGATTTTGATTTTTGGAGTGCTTATAATTTTAGTTTGATTTGTATTCAGTTTTAGTATTTAATTACCGGTATGTTAGAATTTAAACTAAAAATATTTATTTTAGTTATTTTTCGATTTTTATTAATTCCTAGGGTTTATAAAGTGTTCTAGTCTGCTCATATCAAATTTCGTGATTTTTGGAATTTATTTGATAATATTTGAGAATTATTTTGTGAAATTGATATGTGTAGGTTTTTAGGCAATTAATTCTGAAAATTTCGGTTTTTAATTTTAATTTATGACTATTAGGTATTTTTAGGTCCATAAATTTGTGTCCTAGAATTAGGGTAATTTTCTTAATTATTTTCGTATTTTTATTTATGCAGATTATTTTCTTTTTAATTTCAGATTTAATTTTCTGTTGATTATCCTGCAGTAAATTTCTGATTTAATTTTCCTAAAATAAATCAGACATTATTCTGGAGTTATAAATTTGTCAAATATAAGATTTTCAATTTAGGTTACTGATTGTGATTTTTAATATTGATTTTCTGTTTAATAATTTCTGTTTTTAATTTTTTAGTTGAAGGTTGGATTATTAATCTGTTTTTATTTTTCTGAATTATTTAGGGAATATTTTTACTGTTTTATTTCCCGAATCTGACCTATAATTTTTAGGAACATCATTGGGTATTTTTTCTATATTTTTATTCATTAGGTTTTAATTGTTTTAGAATTATTAAAATTAGACTTAACAAGTTGATTAGTAAAATTATTTAGAATCAAACTAGCCATTTAAAGCAATCTTTCCTCGTGGATCGATCCCTACTTTCCTACGCTATAAAAAGTATATAATAACCGAAGTAGAGGTTAAATTTGTAGCCCTTGATAGGCTTTACACACACACAGTACGAAAGTGTGTCATGGCATAGCTCCCACCAAACTGGGCATGTCACTCTTCTATGCCATGCGAATCATCAGTCTAGTTTTTACCTAAAAAACCAACCTGAGTTACTGGATCAACATACCCAACGTTAACCTCAGTACCCATGACTCAACTATAAGGCTTCAATATGAAAACTTATTTCATATTTGACTCCCCCTGAGTCTCATCTTAAACTTAATAAGGTGATTATATTTTCCATTCATACATTTCCAGTATGAATAATCAATATTGTACACCTAGTGTCAATATGATTCAGTCTCATCCTGCCCGCTACTCAAGTGTCAGGGTGATTGTCTGTGTGACTAAGTCAATAAGAAGTCTGGTGACGTAACAATGTGCCTTATAATGTACTTGTATATTTATGAACATTTGGAAAAGAAACATCATTCTTTATTTCATAAATATTTGATACAAGTAACAACATGTCCATCATATACTTAGACACACCCAAAAACTAAGTTCTACGAAAACCTAAGCTCATCACATGAGCTTTAAAAGCGTCTTTAGGAATAGGCTTAGTTAAACGATCTGCTATCATCCTACTTGTAGATACATACTTAATGACAATCTCTTTCTCTTTTGGCATTTCATACAAAATGATAACGCCTCTTAATATGCTTAGTCTTCCTATGGAACTTTGGATCCCTTGCAGATTGGATAGCAGTAGTATTGTCACATAACATTTCTACAGGATCATTAACCCCGGGAGTGAGATCAAGATCCTGTAGAAAACTCCTTAATCATATTGCCTCTTAATTAACAAGATAGCAAGCAACATACTTGGCTTCCATAGTCAAAAATGCTATGCAGTCTTGTTTCTTACTGCACCAAGATATCGCTCCCCCGCCTAGGGTGGACACATATCCTGAGGTAGATCTAGATTCGTCCAAATCATCACTCCAATCAGCATCTGTATATCCTCTCAGCTTAAGATCTCCACCTTGGTAGCAAAAGACCAGGTCGCTCATACCATGCAGGTAACAAAGGATCCTTTTGACAGCTTGCCAGTGTGCAAGCCCTGAGTTGCTTTGGTAACAACTTACTAAACCAACCGCACAGCAAATGTCTAGTCGTGTACATAACATGGCATACATTAGACTTCCTACTGCACTAGCATAAGGAATATTGTTCATTCTCTCCTTGTCGTCGTCTGTCTTAGGACACTGGTCGAGACTTAAGGTTAAACCATTCTCAACTGGAGTGTCCATGGGTTTAGAGTAGTGCATTCGAAAACGTTATAAGATTTTTGTTGACCCTATCCTTATGTAATGTAAGGTTTTGATGATAACAAACACAAATGTAATATATACTTGAGTGTGTTGATTGAACAGGTTCCAAATATTAAATACTTTGAAATTGCTTTGTTAACAATACTCAAAGAACAGGTCTTAAGAACAGGTACTCAAGATCAGTTGGCTGGAAAGACTCTCCAGAACTTCAGAACAACCTTAAGAACAGCTCTTAGGAGTGTTTGGAGTAGCAAGCTAAGTTTCTACAAGATGTCTGATTGATTCAACAAGAGTCTTTGTTTTGCTATGGTTTTTATTTTATTAGACTCTTGTTAATATGCCAATTAGAAAGTCTTGACTTATCACTTACTTGAAACGGTTTTGCTTTTTGGAAGATATTTTGTATCACCTTTTCAGAACAGTTCTGGAAACAGAGCGGCCAGGGTGTTTCCAGACTAAGCTGCGAAAAATGGTTTTACACGATTCTCTCTCTGATTTTGGGCAGCATCTCCGAGACTTGCAAACAAGATTTTCTGTGGAGTATTTTAACCCCAAACGGTTATCTTTAACTAAGGGGATCTGCAAGATCTTTTTGAAATAAAAAGAATCTCTAATTTTTGGCAAGTGGATAAGTCTGTTGAGAAAATCATGGGCTAGTGGTTGAGTCCTTGTGGCTGAGAACTACCGCCTTACTCAAGCAGTTAAGGAATTTTTTTTCAACTCTCGTTACTCCACTACTTGCGGCTAAAGGACTCTATTTCCTTTAGGGATTTTGTTTTCCAAATCCGAAAAAAAAATATATGAGAAGATAAATCGTCTTACCTTTCAAAGTTCTATAAAAGGTTGTTTTCTACAACTCATTGAGATATCGGTTTTTGCAGCAACTTTCAAGAGTTTTATGAGATAAATTTTCAAAGAGAAAACCGACCAAAGTGTGTGCAAAAATTGAGCTTTCAAAATTGGCATACTAGGAGCTTAATTGTACCTTACACTAGCTTATGGGAAACATTTAAAAGTAAGGTGTTCATCTTGTTCACTCTCGTTTAAAAGTGAGTTGAGTGTGTCCAAGTCAAGGGAACTATTGGACGTGGGGTAACTAGTCTTGGGTAAGACAGTTACGTGTGTGTTACAAGTTGTAACGGTGAAGGTTACTGTGTAACGTGTTTAGCCCGTATAGTGAAATTGTATGAAAATCCTACAGGGGTAGGTCATGGTTTTTCGCCTCAGTTGGGCTAGAGGTGTTTCCACGTAAAAATCCTGTGTTCACATTTTTCTTCTACTTATTTTTGCTGCATTTCAGTTTCTGGGCGTGTTATAAACAGCCTGTCCAAACAGGGCCTAAGCCTGTTCCCAGAAAACTACGAAAATTTGGCAACACAATTCACCCCCCTCTTGTGTTTGTGCACCCTCTAAATCAACGATTTTGTTAGTCTATGCTTCTTGGCTCAAACCAAGAAGCTTCTTAGAATGGTTCCGAGTTATCTTTACACCTAGGACATACCTGGCCTCACCTATGTCCTTCATCTCGAAGACAGAGGACAACCACTGCTTAGTTGTGTAGATAATATCCATGTTGTTTCCCGCCAGTAGTATGTCATCAACATACAAAGTAAGAAACATAATCCCCTTTGTAGTTTTCTTGACATACACACAATAATCTTCAAAAATCATGTTTAAGCCAAAAGAAATAACGGCTTCATGAAATCAGAAATACTACGCTCTGGAAGACTGTTTGAGACCATAAATGAATTTTCAAGACGACAAACTTTGTCCTCTTGACCTTTCAATACGAAACTAATAGGTTGATTAATGTAGATCTCTTATTCAAGGTTTCCATCAAGGAAAACAGTCTTTACATTCATTTGGAACAATTCTAAATCCAAACAGGCAACCAAGACCAGAAGTAGGCGAATAGAGACAATTCTCACAACAGGAGAAAAAGTCTCTTCGTAGTCTACCCCTTTAATTTGGGTAAACCCCTTCGAAACCAAACGGGCCTTAAACTTGTCGATTGATCAATCTGCCTGACGTTTTATCTTGATCAAAACCCATTTGTTTCCAATTGATTTAAGTCGGGGAGGAAGATCAACAAGTTCCCAAACCTTGTTTCTCGCCATAGAGTCCATTTCATCCCCCATGGCTTCTATCCACTCTCTGTGGTTTGATGAATCAATGTCCTCCTGAAAAGAGGTAGGCTCTTCTATTTCTAAAAGAGTGGATAGGAATATCTCCTTTTCGATTTCAAAATATCGATGAGATATTCTTCCATGCTTACTCCTCCGGAGCACAGGGCCTGTGTTGGTTTGACCCTTTGAGGTATTCCTCCCCCTATCCCTAAGAGGTACAGAATCCCCAGCTGAGAGAGAATCATTTCCATTATCCTGAATAAGTGGACTAACCTCGTGTTCATGCTCATGTACTGGAAAATGAGGACGAACCTCATTCTCAGGTTGATTCTCTTGGGCAACCAACAACTCATCATCTATTTCAGACAACGGAAGAGTACCATCCGCGGTGACACGGTGAGTATGTAAATCATCATCCTCACCGAGAGATAGATGATCATTTGGCAGCAACTCATACAACGTTGTGTCCTGTTTGATTTCACCAATGCTTGGGAACTCAACCTCAAGGAACTCAACAATACGTGAATCCACTTCTGTCATACCACCATTAGGGTGTTCACCATACATAACATATCCCTTAGAATGTTCTGGATATCATATGAACACCATTTTAGTGGCCCTTTGACCAGGTTTCCCATGTTTGTGAGTTGGGTTATATACATAACCAGCTGAACCCCATGGGCGTAAATGTTCTAATGAGGGTTTTCTACCATGCCATAACTTATACGAGGCAGCGGATACACTCTTACCAGACACACAGTTAAGGTTGTAAGCTACCGTACGCAGTGCATCCCCCCAAAAACTAATTGGAAGGTTGGCATGTGCCATCATTAATCTGACCATGTCAAGCAATGCTCGATTCCTACGCTCTGCCACACCGTTTTGTTGTGGAGTGCCAGGAATCATGAGTTGTCTTCGTATACCCTTTTCCTCACAAAATTATTTGAATATATGTGAGAGGTATTCACGACCACGATCAGTTCAAAGAGTCTTAACTCTTCGATCTAATTGGGTCTCAACCTTAGCTACAAAACATTTGAACACATCAAGTGTTTCATAGCGATGTGATAATGGGTACACATACCCATATCTTGAATAATCATCTATGAAGGTGAGGAAATAGAAAGCCCCATGACGTGCTTTCACATTCATGGGTCTACAAATATCAGAGTGGATAAGATCTAAAGGGCTTGACGCCCTTGAAGCCTTACCAAAAGGCTTTGCGGTCGCCTTGCCAGCTAGACACGACCCACATCTAGGCAACTTAAACTTAGTGAATTGGTTTAAAAGACCTTCTTTAGCTAGCCTACTCATCCTATATTGGCCAATATGATGTCATTTAATGGATTCAGAATCAGAATCGAAACTTGAGACAAAAGCAGAAGGAGAATTATTATAACAGTTATCCAAATCTAATATAAGGAAATCGTTCTTTAAAGTTGCGTGGCCAAACACATTGCCACCATCATAATGTTTAAACCATCTGGACAAGAACTAAAATCAAAACCTGATTTCATTAAAGAAACTAAGATAGAAGGCAAGCTCGCACCTAGGTGCATAGAGGGCATAAAAAAGAAGCAGCTTATTTCCTCCTTACAAGATGAGCTGGTACGTTCCAACACCTAAAACGTTTTCTTCATTGCCATTACCCAGCACGACGGTTTGTGAACCTATCGGATACCGGTGAAAATCCACAAATCCAACTCTGTCCGGAACTATGTGCTTGCTTGCTCCCGCATCTACAATCCAATTAGGAAAGAATTAGCAACTAATGCATGAGAGCATATATATAATTCAGAGAACAAGTGGAAGAAGGTACCTTCTTCGGCTCAGGACAGTCCTAAGCGTAGTGACCTTTCTTTCCACAATTATAGCACTTCACACTTGCTATATTGATCCCTCCATTGCCTTTTGCCTTCTGCTTCTTGACAATCTCAGCCTTGGGCCTACCATTATGAGGGAGGCGAAAACCCTTCTTGGCCTATTGGCCTGGGCTATTCTTGTTGCCTTTGGGCCTATCTCCTTTGGCAACAAGAGCCACATGAGAAGTGCCTAACATTTTCAGGCGTTGTTCTTCCATTTCAATGTGGCTTTGGACCTCAGCAAAGGTCTTGATATGTTCAAAATGAGTAAAGACAGTCTTAACATGATTCCAATGCTGAGATTTCACAGGAAGAGCCTGAATCACATTCAGGACTTGCTCCCCCTCAGAAATTTCCTTACCAACAGCCTTGAGATCACGAATTATACCACTCATAATTCGTAAATGCTTAGTCATGGTATGACTGGAATCCATTTGGTACTGTATCCACTTGAGCTACAAGGTACGAAGTCTTCTCTCGGATGTTTGACTAAAACGGATTTTGAGTTGGTCCCACATGTCCTTAGCCGTGGGACACAGCTCAAATTCTCCAATAAGATCGTCGTGCATGAAATACAACATAGCAAATCGTGCCCTTCGATCCTTATTGGACCAGTCTTGGTAGGCATATAAGCTCTCTTGATAACGCACAGAACAAGTATCAATGGGCTTACCATCTTTATCCGTATCAAATGGCGAAAATTTGGCTACCGTCAAGTGTTCCAGCAGGTCCATCTTATTTAGAAGATACCGAATCTTCTGTTTTCACATATCATAGTGAGACCCATCTAACTTCTAACTAGTGGAAAACTCATTAATCATTGCGTTGTTAGCTGCCATATCTACAAATTCATATTAAAAGATGGACAGAAGGCACATGTTTGCTTAAGTAAATAAATTATTAAAGTTTCATCGTTCATGTCATATGATTGAAAATTTCTCTAAGGCCATAATCATTTCATATAATCATGAACTAGAAAATTTAAATAACTTAATTGCAACAATATTTCCATAAAAAATATTCATATGGATTACAATTAAAAATGTTAAACTAATTAATATTTATTTAAATATCACATAGATATTTAATTACATTGTATGTAAAACTAATTTACATGATGATTATTTTTACAACTCATATGTATGTATTCATATAATCTTGATGGTGATATATTTAACATATTATTTAACATAATAACATATAAAATGAATTTATATGTTTTGATCATGTTATTACTAACATCTAAACATTAAACATATTAATGCATTCAAAATCAAAAATCATTTGAAAATTTAATTCAGGAATGCATCATCTTGTACATATTTATTTAACATAATAACATATAAAACGAATTTATATGAGCATATGATAATAAACATTTGAACATTAAACCTATTAATGTTATAATTACAAGTTCAGGCATTTAAAATCAAAACTAATTTGAAATTACAATTCAGCTCAAGAAACAACAATATTAAAATTGGGTTACATAAACCCTAGCCTACCCGAGACCATTCCCCCTCTTTATTTATGACCTCCTTCTTCGGCTCCCCATTTCCAGAGCCTTCTGGTCTACACCTTCTCTCTCACTGAAACTAAAACTCAACCTAACACTCTCTCACTCTAAAGCTCGGTCCTCAGCCGAGACAATAAAAATCCGACTTGGCCGTTCTCCATGGTAGCCATGGCCGCCTTAAACCCAGATGAGGAAATCCGACACCGGTCACTTTGACTGGGACGCAAATCCGCCGGAACCACCACCCAAAGCCTAGATGAGGAAAGACCGCCACCCTCGCCGACCAACGGGCTTTGTCTACTAACAAACCAACAAAATTACCATCGCCATAATGTAGATCGGCCGCCGACGAAGTATCAGAGACCGTCCACTCTCTTAACGCGCCACTGTTGTGGCGGCGCGTGACATACACGTGCGGCCTCCATAGGCCGTTTGGCATGATTTTGTCCCGGAAATGATAGATCGGCGGTGGGTGAGGGCTTTGGAGGAAGAAAACAACCTAAAATGGGCTTTCGTCGGCGGCGCGTGACTTACACGCGTCGCCCCTCCATGCGGTACTGATGGGTCAAGGTAAGTCCATTCTTGCCTCCTTTTTTTTTTTTGTTTGGTTTGGGACGATGCGGTGTTGGGGCCGAGAAGGGTCGAGGTTGGGTTTTAGTTTCAGATCTAGAGAGATTAGGTTTGGGGTCACGGGTCTGGGTAAATGACTGAAAAATGTTCAATTTAATTTCAAATTAGCATGAACCTGGGCAAGATTTTTTTTTGAACCTATTTCTCATAGAAATTCTAGAATTTGGATATCAATATGAGACATTTGATTCGAGCAGAATATAATATGAAATATGTCAGATTATCATGAATATCATAAGAACAGAAACTACTAGATCCCTTTAATTCATTTCACACAGTAACATATGATCTGATAGTTTAATCAATTCAAACGCATGTTGGCAAATTATAATTCATTGCATTTTAGCATAATTACAGGGTATTGCATATAAGCATCTTGTCCAGATTCATGTTCTGATTTCATATTTCATGACCATAATCATATGTTCGAGGCTAGAATATGAACATACAGTCTCTGATACCACTGTGGGTTAGTTTAGGATTACCTCACTACAGGAAATGTTGCATCTAACCACACTTAAATTTGCCTCTTTCCATACTTATATCCGTGGCAGAGCATATTCGCCACGCTTAAGGTAAGCGTGCATAGGGTATCAGTGGGGAAAAATTCGCCACGCTTAATAAGCGTGGCTGATTGTGCACTACCCACACTTATATCCGTGGAAGACTGCGTTATTTACCACGCCTATATGTGTAGGTAGATGACCCTCGCTTGTATCCATGGCTAGAGTATCCTTTGGGACAAAAATCATTTTGACCACTCCATCGCTTATAAGTGTGGCGTTATGCATGTGATAACTAACTTTCAAATGTTGTAAGCGCATAACTAATTTTGGCGGGAAAATTTTCTTAATGAAAAACCAAATAATCATTATATTTAAAAATGTGAATAGTTTATATTTACTAACATTAACATCCTATATACATATATATAGAGAGAGGGGCAAGGTAGAGGAAGCGATTGAAAATATTTGATTTTAGCATAAATGATACAAAAAGTATATAAGCTTTATAACCATAATAAATTGTTATCAATTGAGTTCCTAAATAACTATTGTTCAAGTACATAATGAAAAGTACAAAATTGAGTTCAACATGCATATAAAGTATGCATCCACTACCTAAAAGTTGCATTTGTTTGAAATAACATCTATAAGATTGAAATAAAACAGAACAGATCAGTTGATATATGTGATACTCCATAACTTCAAGTGAACACCTCACGAACCGATATTAGCTTCATATCTGATGTTGTAACATGCTGCCCTTCGTTTCAATCTGAAATCGCCAAGTCCATATATATGAGCTTAGTACAACAAACAACGCCACTAACAAGAAAAAACTTCTAAGAAGATTGCAAGATATAATATATAACTATAATTATGTACCCATGCTCTAAAAACATTGTATGATATTCTTATGGTGAGGGTTTTCTTTTTAGTAAATTCCCCAATTTTGAAAAAATTTCGGCAGAGTTCCGCCTAAAACTTGGCTATTTTCCTTTTACAACATGTCATAAATACAACAACAATCTATTCACAATCTCAACGGCCACATGTCGGAGCAAATCAACTCAACAGGCCACACGCCTGGAGTACCCAACACAAATCCAACCCATTGCCATGAATAAAGCCAAAAAATCGAATGCACAATGCAAATCAAACTTAATACCATAAAAATATGTAATTTACAACTTTTAAACTAAACTCACAATGTTGACATTTTGAAGTCTCTCAAGCAACACGTCGTCAACCATCTGGGGATCAGCTTTGTAATTGCATGCGTTCAATACCTATTATAATCATGTTCAACTTCTTAACATGCGATTGAATCTATTAAAATTGAGCAGACATGAAAGAGAAGGTCATATTTACCATGCCCGCAAGATAACAAAGCGTCAAAACCTTCTTTTCACCACGAGCGTACTTTCTAACTGATTCAGGATTCTTTTTCAGCACCTTTTCTGTTATCTTCGCCACTTCCTCATAAGTCAACTAGCAAAATTTGTATATGTTTATAAGGATTTGCATAGAACATGAATGGTGTAGAATATTTTTAAAATGTAGACATACTGGATACACAACATTTGACTTTGGTCGTTTGGAATTTTCTTGCTCTGTGAACTTGTTGTTCATTCCCATGATGGTTCTCTAGCAAAGCAAATAAATAAAAAAACACTTGATAATCATATACGCAACTAAAATATCGTTTGGAATGACAAATGCATTCATTCTCTTAACAATTGGGTAAGGACCACCAGCAACTGCTCTAAAGGATCTTGATTCAGGCTCATCAACCTCCATATTTGACACCTAAGTTGCACATAGAAAAAATAATGAGAACACATAGATAACTCCAACGAGGTAATGTAAATTATATAAATAACATCATCATTACCCTCCCCTGTAACCAGCCAGGAAATTCTTCTAGCAACCACTTTTGCTTAATTCTCTCAGTTGGCTCACGAGGGTAAGATGTCATACGCTCATTCAAAAACAACCTGAAATTTATTATGACATTTCAATTTTTTATGGTATTAGAAGATATATATATATATGTCTAAAATAGTTATTCGTACAAACCTATGGTATTCATCAATGTCATCAAGGTGGAGCAGTACATATCGATGTGCTTGTTTACGACTTAATTCATCAAGTTCAACCATTTCCACATTTCCTTTAGCTCGCCCAGCCGTGGCAAATAGATACATATCCTCATTTGGGTTGGCAGCATCATTTCTTTGTGGTCGGTTAAAAACCGTTTCCACTCCTTGAAAATATCTCGAACAAAAAGTTATACACTCTTGGGCAATATATCCTTCTGCTATTGAACCCTCAGGTTGCGCCCTATTATGAACAAGGGCTTTCAAGGACGCCAAAAACCTATATGAAACACATGCATATGAACACATGAATACATATGTAGAGTTAATATGTAAGTATGTATTTAAAGTGTGAATTCTAACCTTTCAATTGGATACATCCACCTATATAGAACTGGCCCTCCAAGCTTTGCTTCCTCAGCTAAGTGCACAATTAGGTGCACCATAATAGTGAAAAAACTAGGCGGAAACAGTTTCTCCATTCTACATAGTGTCACAACCACATTAGCTCCAGCTTCATCTAACTTCTCAATAGTAAGCTCTTTGGCACATAACTCCTTCATAAATTTTGATAGAGCCCAAATAATATCTACAAGATCACTGTCCTTTGTCGCCCTTAATGTAATCGGAAGCAAATCTTGCATAAGAATATGACAATCATGACTTTTCAAATTGAACAACTTACGCTCCTTCAAATTAACACAACGGGATATGTTGCTTGCGTACCCGTCTGGGACTCTTATATGCTTTAACACACTAAGTAGTCGTGTCTTCTCTTCAGATGACAGAGTATAAGGAGCGCTTGGGAGTTTGTATTTGCCATTTGGTAGAAGAATGGGATAAAGCTCTGGCCTTATTTTCATGACTTGAAGATCTTTTCGCGCCTTCAAGTTATCTTTAGATTTCCCCTCGAGGTTCAGTAATGTCCCCAACAAATTATCACATACATTCTTCTCAATATGCATCACGTCTAAGTTATGGCGAAGAGTGTTGAACTCCCAATACGGCAAATCGAAAAATATGCTCCTTTTTTTCCATATTTGTTGATCGTCCTTTTCAGCGGTGTCCATAAGTTGAGTTTCACCCTTACCATATATAAATGTGGTTCCCTCTAACTCTGCTAACACATCACTTCCACTAAGAGGTTCTGGAGCACAACCATGCTCAACATTCCCATCAAATCCAACAGCATCATATCGAAATGGATGGTCTTCAGGCAACCATCGTCTATGTCCCATATAACAAAACTTACGTCCATTTTCTAACCAAACAGCCTGTGTACCTTTTGCACAAGATGGACAAGCAAAACGACCCTTTGTACTCCATCCGGATAAATTAGCATATGCAGGAAAGTCATTAATAGTCCAATGAAGAGCCCCCCCGCAATTTAAACTGCGTCCTAGTGTATGCATCAAATGCATCTACACCATTCCATAATTGTAACAACTCCTTTATTAGTGGTTGAAGGAAAACATCAATATCCATGCCTGGTGCCTTTTCCCCAGGAATGATCATGGAAAGAATTATAGAGGGTTGTTTCATGCAAACCCATGGTGGAAAATTATAGGGAATTAACAGGACTGGCCAAGTACTATGAGTACTACTCATAACACGAAAAGGATTAAATCCATCACTTGCAAGCCCCAATCTAATATTACGCGGATCTTCCGCAAAAGTAGGATTTTTCTCATCAAAATCTTTCCATGCCTTACCATCTGCAGGATGCCTAAGTATGCCATCCTTTACCCTACATTTATGATGCCAAATCATATCTTCAGCGATTTTGGAGGACTTGTACATCCTAAGTAGCCTCGGAATAAGGGGAAAATAACGCAAAACTTTATACGGTAATTTTTTTCCCTTGTCTCTCCATCGTGAAGTGTGACACTTATCACACTCTTCTTGATTTTCCCTCTCAGCCCAATACAAAATGCAATCATTAGGACAAGCATGAATTTTTTCATAGTAAAGTCCCAAATCCTTTTTTAACTGCTTACATTTACCCCAAGATGACGGAAATGGATTAATCTGAGGGAAAACGGTAGATAGAAGTTCAAGCAACATATCAAAGGACTTAATTGACCACCCGTGCATGGATTTCAAATGAAATAAATGCAAAAGAAAGGACAATTTCGAGAATTTTGACCCCAAAAATAATTCTTGCTCAGCTTGGTCAACTAGTCTTCTATATCCGGCATCTTCAATGTGTTCTGCCTCATTCAGTACATCATTTAACTCAGGTTCATCATCAAATTCAACATACTCTCCAATCATAGGATCCCCATTGTCATTTAGAACGTCTTCTTGCTCATGTACCCCAAAAATATCATTCAACATTCCCATAGTATCAATATGACCCATCAAATTTGGCTCAGCATTGGTGTCGCTATGGTTTCCACTACGTGGTTCCGAACTAGACGACATGAAAATTGATTCACCATGATGCACCCATTCTTTGTAACTTGGCAAGAATCCATTGAACATGAGATGATGAGTCAAAACATCTCTAGTAAACCAACATTTCCGCCCAAGCTTGCATCGATTACATGGACAAACTATCATGTAACTACCCTCGGCATTGGCAAAAGCGAAATCTAAAAACTTTTCAATTCCACTTATATATTCCGCAGATCTCCTATCCTTATCAATCCAACTTTTGTCCATTTCTGTCATTAGGAGTAAGAAAAGAAAGTAGTTATTTCAATTAGTTAAAAAGTAATTGTTTGAAATAGTATTAGGACTCACATAACATTATAGAGAGAATATTTGGATTTGATTTGGTCAATTATGCTGATTTTGTGGATATTTAATTCTGCGCTTTTGCTTAATTTGCAAGTAAGATCAATTAAACATGTTAAGTAGCAACATGCATGACATCAATCACTCTATTGCCTAACAAAACAGCTGAGTTACATCATTTTTTAGCTACTGTCATAGGTTTATGATAGGAGAATAAATATAATGAGAAAAGGTAAAAATTAAAACAACATATAGTTTGCAGACTAAAAATTTAAATGAGGCAGCTAATTACAATTTCACTCCCAGTTAAAATAATTAGCCTTCTACGCAAAAATTAAAATAATAAGAAAGAATAAACAAGAATAATATTGGAAACTAAAAAATTATGAGTACTGCTACAGTGATACTAATTCTCATCCTTCCCAAGCTACTACAAGTCCATAAGAACGGAGTCTCGACATTGCTTGTAGTTCAATTGATGTTTCTCCCAATGGATGGAAAAGATTTGAGGCGCTTTTTTTATGATTAAGGTCTCATCTCATGTGCAGATTTATGTAGTCATGTTTTACAGTTATAGTATTCGCCCTTATGCATATCATCTGGTTCTAGTTTATAGTTAGTGGAATATGGGAAAGTGATTATTCTATTAGCTTCTTTACATAGGAAAGCTTTGATATTGTTCTATATTTTTTGTTATCTCTTGGAAATATAGCCCGGTATATTTAGTTCTCCTTTATCTCCCCTAATTTTGCTCTTCAAAACTGGATCTGATAACTTCCCAAGTAAATAATTGAAGCTTTGTAATTGTTGACTCATGTATTCCTATGCCATTTAGCAACTGGATCTAATTTACATGTTAGTCTATCTATCTCTATGTATTTTTTTCCTTTTTTCCCTTTCCTCTTCTCTCTCCTCTTTTGTAGTGATATTCATCATGTGTTGGATTAAACTTCAACAAAATAATTGGCATTCATTGGTTCTTTTTTTCCCCATTTCCTATTCCTCTTTAGTTTTTTACTTCTTTTGGCTCTATCATCTGAATACCCCTCCTTGAAAGAAAAACGTTTTCCTTTTTGTATAGTGCTTGACTCTAAAATTCTGATTTTGTGTTATTCAGTTGATATTTTAGATCATGATGTGGAATTATTTTACTTAAGGTTTTGTGATTGGGCTTTTCGTCTATTTAATTTCATCTCCTTTTCATTCTTCCCATTAGCCATGTCCTTTATTGTCATCTTAGGTTCATCAATTGTAGCTAGTTAATGTTCTCCTATTTCTATTGTAGCAAGGACACTTCAGGCAGGTTTTACATCAGACTTTAAGATGAAGTCCCTGTGTATGGGACAACTGAATCAAAGGGCTAGCTGTACAAAGGTAAAGAGATCTTCCTGATAGACAACCATAAAGATTGTGCAACAGTTATAGTATTCTCCCTTAAGCATAACCTCTGGTTCTAGATTTTAGTTAGTGGAATATGGGAAAGTGTTTATTTTGCCCAGAAGTGTCGTTTGATTCTAATTTTGCCCAAAATTTAAATGGAATAAACAGCCAGGAACCGTTCAATAGCAACTTCATGGACAATAACAGCCAAAGGAACAGAGGAAAATGGAAACCTTTAATACTCTGAGAAGATCTTTTGTTTTTCAAATGCCATGATTCAATTCTACTAAGAAGACAAAAACAAGCAAATTCATGTCTACTGGAGCATGTAAAAACCTCAATACAATTATGCAGTTTTCTGAGACAGCAAGAAGGGGTGGTCGGGTATGAAACATGGACAATGGAAGGTGAGAGAAAGAGCATACCCGGAGTAGGCAAGACGCCGGAATGCACTACAACCGTCGCCGGAGAGACGCCGGAATCAGAGACCACCACAATTGTCTGATTTAGATGAAACTTTCCAAAACCAGAGCAAGGCAAGTGCGAATTCCGAGTTGTCTGCGTGGAATTGTGACCAACGAGCAACCAAGCACAACCAGGCCACCGGACTGTCGCCGTCAACCGCCGGAAATCCCACCGTCGACCGCCGAAAGTCCCGATCGACTACCTAGGGTTTTGTGAGAGCGAGTTGCAATATGGGCTGGCCGGGCAAGCGAATTCACTGAGCGAGGAAACAGCGAAAGACGAAGAGGCAGAGGCGCGTTTTCCCCCCTGTTTTAGGCAATTTTGATTTACTTAATTATATTATTTCAACCAATTAAATTAAAAAAATTCGCTGCCACGCTTATTGTCCGTGCGTAATATGTTGTATTTACTTAAAAACACCTCTCCACGCTTAATATGCGTGGTCATACTTGAATTACATACTACCACTCATATAAGAGTAGTTATATTTTCCCTCACTTGTTATGTGTGGGGAAAATTATAAGCGTTTATTTTTCCTATTTTTTTCTCCACACTTAGCCATGCGTAGTTAAATAAGAGTGGTAGAATGACATTTTTTTTGTAGTGCCTGGATGCAAAAATACCTGGATCTTTATGCCTGCTAGATGTCCACCCACGAACAGGTACTACTAGAGTCACCGAGAATTTCACCCCCAAAACCCGACCCCACTGGGATGGTTAGGTTTATGTGAGGGAGAGGATAGAGAATGTAGGATCTAGGGAGAATTCGCTGCTTAGACTTCATGATTCAACCCCCATAATCCATCCTCTATTTATAGTGGCACAAAGCCTCTAATAGAATCTGTAAATTAAAAGGGAGATTAAGGCTGATTAATACACAATCAATCTCATTGTAACTGCTACAATAATGTATGATTATAGGCATTAACTTTTGTGACTGTTACTAATCAACATTTTCCTTAGTGATGGCCCTAATGCAGGTGAGATCAGGTATGAGAATAGTCACGGCAGCAGTTATGACAATTGACAATTTTCCTATTCTTCTTGGATTTGCTTTGCTTCTTCCAGCATTCTGTTGAATGATGCTGTTTGAATTTCGTTTTGGTGATGAAATTGCTTATGTTACCAAGCTCTTCCGTGTTGGTGCGATCATGATCTTGTGTGCATAGCGAATGTTCATCTCCTCTTTAGACTCATTGACTGCACAAATATAGATATTCATGGAGAATGTAGGATTCTGAATCTATGGATACATGATATCTACCATTTTGGATTATCTTATTCAGCACTAAGTACAAGCTTGCCGTGGAGACAGGATAAAATTTGCCACTTCAAATAGGAGTGGAGTGGGTGTCGACCAATCCGAATAGTATAGTCTTTAGAAGTTCGATCTCGAAAGTTCTCAGTATTTGAATTAAAGGATTCGCTGCTCTTGAAAGCTCTCTTTTTGTTTACTTTGAGCCAGCCTATGGAACGTGGTTCACTAGAAAATTTCGTCCGACTTACCTTTCGAGCAACTTTTTTCTTCCAATCTGATTTGCTTCTGTTGCTTAGCAAAGATTTAGGTTTGACTGCAGTCTGTCTATGCAGGTAAGTGTGATTATTATTATTATAGTAATTGTTAACAATTTCTGCCTTGGATTGACAATTGTTATGATTATTATTATTAATATTAATAAGCATTGTTATTGTAATTATTATTATCGCTGTATATTATCAATTATTGTTATGTTACACAAATGATTCAAAGCATATATAATATTTCTGAGAGTATATACTCTCACAATCCACATCAGCATCACAAATAAAAAGCTGTTTATTTGAAAAATACACGCTGAAAAATATATATACGTGGAAAGTTGAAAGTACACACTCCTAAGTGTATGATATACGTTACCCAAATGATTCACCTAACTAATATCAATACTCACACTCTATTGTACTCCTTCCCACCCCTACATACAATAAATCACTTCTATCGACTCTCACTCACTTCTTTCCACTCATTTTCACTTCTTTTCATTCCACATCTGCAATATAGTCATGAAAAGAATAGGGCCTATATACGTTGTTGTTTGCCTTTCAAAAGAACAAGAAAAATAAATAAAGGCTGGTGAACTGGTGATGTGTATCTTTTTACAAAATATATTGTAAATGTCTTGTTCAAGACTTCTAGTCATATGATATATAATTTCAAATTATCAATATTTTTAATTATCAAAAGTCTTGCTACACTGATGAGTACAAATAACACCTTAATTAGATCAGCTCTATTTTGAAGACATATTATATGCGTAATTTTATAATATTGAAAATTTATGGGTAGAAAAGTTATTTCATATAATTAATAAGTAATAACACCCTTTAAATGTTCAATCACATTATTTTTTTTGTAGTTGAATGAATGATATTATGATTTTTAAGTTGACACGAGATGCTTAAGAAGCGTCTTAAAGTAGAACATTTATCATTTTTATAAATAAATGAAAATCGTTCTATGTACACAAACAACCTATGCACCAACGAATATACTGATATTAGGTCATAGTTCCCTTTTTAGAAATAAAAAAATCCAAACCAAATTCAAACATTTCCTTTTCATTAAATTAGTATAGACTTGTGCTCTGCACGTTGCTTCATAAAATAGATCTTCAAATGATATTATTAAAAAAATCAATAGTCACATTATGTATAATTGAGATTACTAATTTTAAAAAACTATAATGATAAAAGATATTATCCAAATTTGTTAATTTAGATGTCAGGCAAAAATTAATTTTTAAAAAGTTTATTTCAAGAGACCAATATTTTGAGCTTGTGAAAGTTACCTTCTGTGGCACAATAATATATTTTAAAATGTGAGTTTATCAAACACTGAATATATAGATTCACAAAATTAATTATCATTAAAAAAATATTTGCCAAAAACGTTTTTAAACTTTTCATTGGTTTTTTTTTTTTTGGGCTGAGCAAATTTCATAGTATTTGGAACTTCATTTTTTGTATGCAAATAGTGTTTGGAACTTTAGATAATATAATTTGTTACAAAACAAAAACACCAAAATAAGTACAATGGACAGGAAAATCATGTCACATGTGGAAGGACAAAAAATCAAAAACCATGTAAGAACGAAAACAGAAGAAATATAGTATGGTGATTTAGACAAACCATACTACTTCTGCATACTTGATGTACTTTGCAATTCCCCATAGATGTTGGATTACACCAATGATTTATGCTAAGCCATATTCGTTTTAGTATTAAGCTAACTAAGGGGATCCAAGATCAGTTACTAGCTTGGTGTATGTTACTTGCAGACTATATTGTTCTATTTGATGAAACTATTTAAACAGTTAGCAAAAGTTGGCGAGTTGAAGGGATACGATAGAGTCAAATGGATTAGACAGAGCATATCAAAAACATAACACCTAGAATGCAAGTTCAATAACAAAAAGGACAAAACAACGGGAGGAGCCACCATTTGGGGCATTGCAATCCCAGGAGTGAAAAGTTTAGATACTTTGGCTCAGTAATACAAGATAAACGGAATATTGACGAAAACATTGTTCATTGTATAAAATCAAGATGGCAAGACTGGAAACAAACCAATATTGCCATATGGCTCAAAGTGCTGTTGATGATGGTAGTGGGGACAACGATTATCTGTTGGATGCGTGACTGTATTAGATTGGAACGGATAAACAATGAGGTAATTACAGAGAACACGGGAGTTTGTCAATTAAGGATGAGATGCAAGAAGCGATAATCATATGGTTGTGGCACCAGAAGATGAAATGGAGATGTTCCCATAAGAACTTATGAAAGGAATCTCATCCCACAGTGTAAGAAAACAGAGGTAGACATAGAAAAACTAGGTTAGTGTTACTAAACTAAATTTGACCCGGGCATGACTTATGGAGGACACTGGCCAAGACACAAGTCTTTGAAAGGTTAAGATTAATGGGGTGTTTGGTAACAACAGCTGTTTGAAGAAAAATAATTGTTTGGGAGGATTTTAGTTGTTTTAACCAAGTCAAACAGCTAAAGAGTGTTTGGTAAAGAGATATCTACAATAGATGTTTGGTTGTTGGCTTAATAATTAATACCAAACCTAATGAATACTCAATTTATATATCTCAAACAATGTCAAGTTGACATTTGTACCCTTATACTTTCATAATGAGCAGGGGCAAAATTGTAGCTTACGAAAACAAAGCTTAAATATTATATTATTCAATTGTGATTTATAATTTCTATTGTGTTTTAAATCCTTGAATTGTTGCCATCAAAATGTCATTCAACTTTTGTAATAACTTAACCCTAACCCATATTTATTTATTTAAATCATATTCATTTATTTAATTAATCATGTTTATTTATTTAATTAATCATGGTTACTTATTTAATTAATCATGGTTATTAATTCAATTACACTCAATTTATATATTTACCGAATTACCTTATTTCATCTAAAATTTTCACTTTCATTTATCGTATTTAATCATCCCGGTTGGGGAATATTTTATTTGGTCCCACTTTGCAATTCAAACTTCATTGATTGTTAATTCAAGTTTCGTTGATTAATTAAATATCGGGTGAATCGATATTAGGCTTCGGTAAGAATAATTTAGTGATTAATTATTTTCTTACCTTCTGTAAACTTTAATCCCGAGCAATACAAAAAAATTTCAACACTTCAAATAATTTTTCAAGCCCAAACTTAGCTTGTAGGACCCAAAACAAAAGCCCAAAACCTTGCTAACTTTGTTATTTCACTAATTGCTCATTTAAGCACCTAATTTTGATTAGCAAAAAACCACTTTTTGGTCTCATTTCTCAGCCACATATAAGCATACCCTCACACTAGATAATCATCAAAATTTCACATATAAAAAAAAGAAGCAAACTCTCTTCTTTTTTCTCTTATTCACACGGCTAGCAGCATGCAGCACCACCCCAACCACTGTTATGGCCTTCCCCAACACCCTAGCACCTCTTGCCACCATCATCCATCCTCAAACCATCAATTATCTCCTCCATCTCTACTTTTCTTCAAGTTTAACGTGAGTAACCCTAAACTTGTCTCTTTGGATTTCTGGTTTTAATTCTTGTTTTGCTATTTATGGTTGTTGATCATGTTGGATTGATACAATCAAGGGTTATTTTGATGTTTTTATTGATTGAAATAAGCTTGGAGCATGCTAGGGTTTAAGGGTAATCATGTTCATGCAGGCTTAATGTTAAAGTGTTGGATTTTGATTGTTTTATTTTTGATTTGGTCATCTTCTAACCTATTGGTGTTTATGATGATGTTTTTGGTGATTTGAAATGAGTTGGAGTGAGTCCAAGTGTAACGCCCCCAATTCCTGATTCCTCTAACTTAATCATTCATTTACCATTGGCTAGTAGCGGAAGTTCTTTTGATTGGAGGTATTACCGCCGTTCCGTAACATAACAAGACTAACTGAACTTACCTGTATCATTGTGTTACTCATTTAATCACTTGACTTACCACATAATTGAAATAGCACACCTTCAACCATTTATACAAGTTATGGTACACTTGATAACTCAACGTATGATTACAAAATACTAGCAACCGCAATGTCCTAAAGAATACCCAACCTTCAGGTTCTTAGGGTGCTAGCTTATAAATTACTGTGAGCATTTGGCTAGCAAATCCTCAACAAAAGGAAATGTAACGTTCTTTCATTACTTGCTATCATTTGGTTTGCCAGGAGAAATACTGTTCACTGATCCCTTACCCGAAACAAAAAACCAAAACATTCGAAGTATGAGTCGAAGCTTAGGAAGTACACCCCTATGCAGTAAAATAGACTTTGAGTTTAAATTAGTTGGGCGCCCACATTTCAAAACGTTTTGTTTTGCAAACAGGAGAGAGAGAATGTATGAGTAAAGTTGATTTGCCAATTATTCTCTGAAAGTAAACTCCTGTTGACGTCTATAGCGATCTTGAGATAGGTGCACACCTCCCAGGGCGATCGGAAAGCCTGAGTTGCAGTCGCACAGGTAAATTGAAGGGCATAAACCATGATAATTGATAATTGATAATTGATGAGGCCACTTGCTTACGTGACAAAACTTAAATAAAATGATTCATTATATGTATTATATTGATTTTGCATATTTTGAGAAATGTGTGAGTTTTCGAAAATCACAGGCAGTGTACATACCTGGTCCTTGAAAATCTCTCTCCGTTGTAGTAGAAATTGTTTGCTGACAGTTTGAAGCGACAGAGGCGGCCTCACTTCTGCTCCAAACATGTCATTTTCTCGATTAGTGCGAGATTAAGAATTTTTATTACATTTCTTGATTTAATGAATAATTTAAATTCCTTTGGCTTTCGTTTTTATTATTAGCGTAATTATTGTTAACTTAATTTGATTCTATTTGATTTTGTTTTTTTTCCTCTGCTTTATATAGCCAATGTTCGTTTAATGAATGTTATAAAGTGCAATGGGAATGACTCGACGTGTGTTTAGTAATATGACGTTCTTACCATTCCTAATTGAATTATTATTACAAGCTTGTTACTATCATTATTTCTTCGAACTTATTAGAATTGGCGACATTATCAATCATTATTATTGTTATTATTATTAGAATTGTGGCTATCTTTACCATAATTATTAACAATATTATTATGGTTATTGTTTTCTCTTTAACGAATCGCCATTAGCCATTAAACTTTGGATTGCGATAAGGCTTACGGCGACTTCATAAACTTGGTTCTAGGTTCAAGTCGAGTCCCAATCATACAGTTATCATTAGTTCTCCCACACAAAATTAGATTGACATTTGACTCGAGTATCAAAACTCAAGTTTTGTAAATGTCCTACTTATACTAGCCAACCCGCAAATATTCAGCTCATTTAAACACCCAAATAATTGTCACGATGTCACTAAGATAAAGTATACTTTAACTCCTTCAAACAACCATGTTTCTTCAGTTATTTCCCCCTCATTCATGATAGCAAACCCTCATGGTATTAGCTGAACATCTCTCCTTTAATAACCAAATCCTAGAATCTCACTAACCCCATACTTAGCTCATGATTTTCAAACACTCAAAGTCACTATATCTCCATCCATTCTCATCTCCACCATCCTCACTTGGAATTTAAATCTTGTCATGTACTTGTACATCAACATAATACATATGGTTATACCTCTTTATTTTCATTTGATTTTCAACAAAGATTCGCTTAAACATCATTAAAACAACCTAAGTAAGCTTAAGCTTCACCCACATCTCACCCTAAATCACTAATTCATAACAAATGGCACATACACACAATACTCAAAATTTTAGCATCAAATTCTCATTAATTTCATTTTAAAAGATTCATTATAATTCACTTAAACCACCAAATATTCCAAAATCAAGCTTGTATCTTTATTGAGTCACAAACCTTAATCATCAAGTCATGATCCAAACATAATACACCCATTAACCTCATACATATATACACATATTCCTCTATTTAGTCATTAATTAATTCACTTAAACACTAATAATTCACATAATCAACTTAAACATCATTCAAGCCATAACCCTAATCCCTCAAAGCTTATGGTCACAACCCCTCCATCTAACTTGGTTTTCACTTTGATCTCGTTCTAGTATGTATTAAAATCATTTCAACATCATCAAACCTAATGTTAGCACCAAACATTACCCCGCTTAATACCATGTTCATTCCCAACCTCACTTCATCCATTCAATTTCACAACCAACATTCAAGAAAACCATAAATTGACATTCATCGAGGCTAAATATATCATTTAATACAAAAATTCAAATTGAAAACATCAAAAATTGAATTAGGGAGAGTTGGGGTTTTCACCTCTCAACCTCTCAAATACACACAAGGAGGTGAGAAAACCGGTTGAAGGCTGCGGCACTGGCGGCAGAAGGCGGGTGGCGATGGGCGACGGCGGTGTGGGGTGTTATACGGCCAGCAACCGGCAACGTAAATGAGCAGAGGAGCCGGTGAAGAAAAAAGGGGAAATTGGGGGGGGGTCTATCGGTTATGGGCGAGAAGCAAAGAGGGGTTTGGGGGTTTGAGATTTTTCTTGTTTTTGTTTTGATTTATTTGGTTTATTTGTTTTAGTTTAAGTGGTTTAATCTAAGTTTTTATTTTTTTTTCCTTTTTCTTTCTTACCTGTTATTTGTTGACACATAATTTTTTTTCTAGAAAATTCTCACCTTTATCCAACCTCCTTTATTTTCATTTCATTCAGTGTATACACACACACACACACACACACACACACACACACACACACACACACA
>JACYFF010019584.1:127131069-127144720 GCA_017589665.1 Selenicereus undatus | reverse complement strand
TTAATAATCACATTCCTTACCATGCGCCTTTTCCTTTCACAAATCGGAATTGAGCCACATGTATGTAATGAATTACCAAAACCTTCAGCATTCCTCAATCTATTCTTTTTATTTTGTTGACTCAATTTCTTGAACTTCTCATCGTCACCCTAATGTTTAAGCATGTCATTCCAAACACTAGGTGGGAACCACTTTGCCTTTTTGTTGTACTTCCTGGCATATCATAGAATGTCCCTAAGTCAAGTTGTACCTCTGAACTCAAAGTTACGCCGTATCTAAGTTTCATTGTCTGGATGCCAGCAGTAGTGTTTTTGTGCCAAAGTTGAAGTATATTAGTAATTAAACATCTCAAACAATCCAATGGCGACTTTCAAATTCATTGTACAGATAATTAACCTTGAACTCATTGAACCATATGTCTCTCTGAAAATGTGGAACCTCCCTCCACGTAGACCAAGGACATGGGTACTTACCTGTAAAACTTTCAATAATTTTCTGAACTATACCCTAATATGGAACAGAACTAAAAACAAAAAAAGAATTTGTTAAAAGTAATTAATTGTTGTAGGCATTAAAAGAATATGATTGCTGAAGAAGTTACAAAGTTTGTAATGAACTTACGTGTCACCATCGAGCTGTAAATATATCTTATTATTGGTGCTTGCTGTTTCACCATCAGGTGTGGGACTGTGTCTATCTCTTCCTACCCCTTCATTTTGGACTCCTTCGCTGTGCACTGAGTGACTTGGCATTCTAGATTGCCCCATCATCTGATTACCGTTGAAATGTAGACTAGGAGTGTCAAACTATTGATAAAGTAATGGAATAGCTGAAGTACCACCCATGTAAGGAATATTGGGTTGGATTGGTGTCTGCATACCCGCACCAAACAAAGGTTGTTGCATATGAGGTTACTCATTCAAACTACCAAAATAATTTCTAAATGGTTGAGTTAGATCAAGAAAACCTCTAAACATTCCAGTAAAGGTGTTTGTTTCATAGTTTTGATCAGCAGGATCATACTGTGGGGTCGGTTGTGGTGTTCCTCTACCCGCATCATTCCAAACCGTTCGACCACGTCCATCATCGTGTTCAGACATCTAACAAATAAGAACAAAATAAAAAAATAGAACCGCGCAAATATATCACAAATTGTCAGTGAAAAAATTACAGTACATATATACAATTGTTTTTCTGAGTTTGCAATTAAGAAAAACTACATACACATGCATAAATATCCATACAACAAAAAGATTAAATCAATCATTGTGAGACCCATCGTTATCGTCATCACCACCACTTTACAATGCCATATTTTCATCATCATCATCATCAGTGTCTTCAGCTTCATCCTCCCATTCACCTTCTTCATCCTCTTCATCACCATCATCATGTTCATCATTCCCATCATGATCATCACCCCAATCTTGTCTATCAACATCATCAGCCTGTGTAGTTTCATCGACTAATATTGTAGCTATTACATTATCTACATTCATGGTTGTCATTCCTAACTGTTGATAAGCAAGTTCTAGCTTAACCTTATCTTTAGGAGCACTGCGAGGTTTGTTTGGTATAGTTACCCACCACTTCGCTTTTCTTAGTACCCCCTCAGGGTACTTAAAATATACCACTTGGGTTGCAATATCAGCAAATATGAATGGGTCAAACTTTCTGTAATGTCCGGTATGATTAACCTCAGGAGATGGGGCAAATTTAGGATAACGTAGTCCCCGAGGAACATCCGGATCAAACCACTCACAATTAAAAAATACACATTTTTTAATTGGCTCACCCGTAAATTCAACACGAATAATTCCGTGAAGTATGCCATAATAATCCCCCGGTGCTTCATCACCTTCACCAACTCCTTTGACACTTACGCCACAATTATATGTTGGTTTACCTTCATTTCTAGTCTTGGTATGAAACCGATAACCATTAACTTTATAGCCAGAAAAACACTCCACTACCATAATCGGTTCATGAGATAAGTTCACCCAAAAATCTTGTCTCTCATCATTAAACACCCGATAAGAATTGACCTATGAAGAAAAAAAGAAGGTAATACTCTTTAGATCGAGTTACAAAAATTTTGTTTAAGAATTGAAGGTTACTTCAAAGAAATTACTTACATTATATTCAAACTACTCTGCAAAATTTGCCTTGATAAACAAGTCAACTTCCACATCACTCGCGTTTGGATTATGACCGCGAAATTGATGGCTGACCCAACTGTAATGTGTAACGAGTGCAATTAATTAATTATTATTCGACAATTATGAATTATTCAAATGAAATTTTCAGTAACTGATATACTTACTCCAAATATGGTTGCACTTCATCACAATTCAGTAAAATGTGAAGGCGAGCGACACGGTACTCCGCCTCAGTAAGATATTTTTTGCCTCGATTTCCAAATGGATTGCCCTTACAGTTGAACATCGATAGAGTTGGCATTTATGATTTGAATTGCCGCATAACCTCATTACCCCCCAATAGTTGGGCGATGCAAGCTTGATTGAAAAAATAATACTCCGTGAAATGCTTAATCTCAAATGCTAATTATGCATGAACCATAGATGCCTCTACACGAGCTTTGTTCTTTGTCGAAGGCTTCAACCAGCCAAAATACCTATCAAAAGGATACATCAATCGATATTGAACAGGACCACCCAACAAAGCTTATTCGGCTAAATGAATGGGCAAATGTTCAATCCCATTCCAAAAACCATGAGGGAAAACTGTCTCCAATTTACAAAGAGTAATAGCAATGTTCTTGCACATCTCTTCCAGCATGCTAACATGTAACTCATTGGAGCATATGTTTCTGAAAAATCCACTCAATTCGACAAAGGGTCCCAACACATCTTTCGGAAGAGCAACAAAAGCTACTGGAAGAAGATTTTCCAAAAACACATGATGATCATGACTTTTCATATTTTGCAACTTTATGTTAGATGGATCCACCCAATTTTTCACATTAGAACAATAACCATCAGGCACATGAACCTCCCGCAACCATTGACAGACAACCCTTTTTTTAGGTAACGACAGTGCAAACTTGGCTTTTGGCTTACACAATCTATCAGTTGACCCTCTTATAGCCAAGTTCAACTATTGCCTACTACACAGAATAGACATATCCATTCTTACTTTGATATCATCATTTGTTTTTCCGAGAACATCCATCATTGTGTTTATAATATTTTCACTGAAGTTTTTCTCAATATGCATAATATCAAGGTTATGCCTCAAAAGTTGATGCTTCTAATACGGCAACTCCCAAAAGATACTTTGCTTTATCCAATTATGTTCATTTTTTGCTCAAATCCCGAAATTTAAAAATGTATATCAATAGTCACTTTAAGCAATGTCGATACCCTATCAAACAACATTTCACCAGAAATCCTCGGGGGAGGGCCAATGTGTATGCTTTTTCCTTTAGGAAAAGCAACTTTATTAGCTCTAAAGCAATGATTCCGATGCAAGAACCGACGATGGCAATCGAACCAAGATGGCTTCTGGCCATGTTGTATCTGGAATGCACAATTTTGATGCATACAGACAGGACATGCTGACAACTCATGAGTACTCTAACCGGATAACATACCATAGGTGGGAAAATCATTAATTGTCCACATCAACGCGGCATGCAATCTAAAAGTTTCCCCGCATGAAACATTAAATGTATTCACCCCAACATCCCACAGTATTTTCAACTAATTAATTAAGAGTTGTAAGTACACATCAATCCTGTTTTTCAGATTTGTTGGACCCAGAATAATACAACTTAGGAACATGTATGGAGTGGTCATACACATAGCTGGAGGCAAGTTATAAGGTGTAACAACAATCGCCCACACAGAGTACGATCTTTCAGATATAGAAAATGGTATGAAACTATTAGCACAAAGACCTAACCTTACATTCCTAGGCTCTGCTGGAAAATTTGGATACTTTTGGTCGAAATGCTTCCAAACTAATCCATCTGACGGAAGCCAGACAACACTCGATTCTTGGCGGTGTTCATGATGCCATCTCATATGGACGACAGTCCTCTTTGAGGCATACAGTCGTTGTAATCTTGGAGTTAGAGGTAGGTAATGCATTTTTGCATATGAAACATCCTTATGACCTCGTTGGTTGAATTTCTTTGGTAATTGTCCTGCATGTCAACAAAAATTGCATGCGGACAAACTATCAGCCTGTTTATAATAAAACATGCAACCATTCGGACAACAATCAATTTCATGAACATCCATACCTAAATCTCACACTTTTCTGAGCTGCTGATGATAATTTTTTGGAATGCCACTTTCAGAAGGACATACATCTTTCATCAGGTCAACTTCATTGAAACAACGTTGTGACATATTGTGCGCCGATGTAATACTAAGTAGCCTCACCGATGTTTCAAGTTCAGTTATGTTACACCCTTGATACAACGGTTTTTAGGCAGATTCAAGTATAGTGTAAAATGTCTCAGGATTTACGTCATAATGGCTACTCATGTTCATTTCATTAGCTTGGAAGGCAGCATGAAGCATGTTCGCCATATGATTATGATCGTTGTGATCGTAATCAAAATTCATAGAATGTGAACTACTTGCACCCCCTGCTTCCGAATTATCTTCTTCCCCATGACTTGTCCAATACCAATAATTCTTCACAAACCCCTTTCTATACAAATGAGACTTTAAAACGTCTGGTGTAAAATATTGCATATTCTTACACTTCACACATGGACATCTATAAAATCCATTAATTCTATACTCCTCCTGATTTCGTGCAAATTCATGAAACATATTAACTCCCATTAATCACTCATCTCTAAGTCTATGTCCATTAAGATTTCTTCTTCTATACATCTATTGACGATGCAACGGTCCATCCATATGTTGCTAATATGATTGCCTTAATTGTTATGTAAACTGCAATTAATTGCAATAAAAATCTTTTAGAAATCTATTTAATCAGTTCAACATATATATATGTATTACATAAAAATATATTTAATATACCTCAAACAAAAATATTCTTTACGTACTTTCCAATGATAAATATACACAACAAATCAAACAAAAAATTAATAAGATATAAATACAATTAACATAATGAGCAAACTTCAATTAATATTATACTTAACACGCCTCAATATATACTTAACATTCTTTAACAACACATACACTTCATGACATACTTACAAAACATTAACATATATCACAAATCAAACAAAATACAAACATACTTAGAAAATTTAAAATATTCACTAAAGCAAAACACATTACACATGTCTAATATAATTACACATGCTTACGTACTCACAACTATTTCAATTCTTCAAATCAACATACATTACATATTAAATTAGAGTTACATTATACTTGTTTCCTATCAAAATAAATTCTCAAAAAACCTAAAATACAACAATTAATGAAATTAAACATATACGCAAACAAAAATAAATTTAACATAACAATATTATTTATCTACATAAGCCTCAATAAGCATCAATCTTGAAAATTAAACACCTTATTTTACACTTCATCTAATTAAACAAACCCAACCAAAAATAACAAAATACTATTAACATACTTAACAAATTTAAATTAATATATACTTGACATACCTAAATCTTGCAAAAATATAAAAAAAATTCTTAACATATCAAAAAAATCATAAAAAAATTAAACACACCTCAAAAAACATACATGCCTAACATATTTAACATTTTATAATAAATAAACTTGTTTTACTTAAAATATTCACTTCAATAAAACATCTTATACATGCTTAACATATTTAACATTTTAAAACAATTAGATAATTATTTCAGGTTTAGAAAAATAACAAAATATTATTAACATGCTTAGCAAACTTAAATTAATATATACTTAACATACCTAGATCTTGCAAAAATATTAAAAAAATTCTTAACATATCAAACAAATCATAAGAAAATTAAACATATCTCCAAAAACATATGTGCCTAACATCTTTAACATTTTATAATAAACAAACTTGTTTTACTTAAATTATTCACTTTAATAAAACATCTTATACATGCTTAACATATTTAACATTTTAAAATAATTAGATAATTATTTCAGATATACACGCTTAACACAATTTTAAAGCGCAACAATTCTACTAACCTTTAAACACCTGAAAAATCAAGCAGATTACCGACGGTGGCGGCTCTAGCGGCGGCGGTTGTGGTGGCACTAGCGGCGGCAAAACTTGAAAAACCAAGATCGTAAAAAATATCAATTAACTTAACTATTTTAATTTCAAACAACAAATGAACCAAAAAAATCACTTACCGTTCAATTTTCCAACCACCGAAATCTTCAAATCTCACTTTCTCTCTCTTCCTTCTCCTCCCTCTCTCTCTCTTCGAATCTCACTTCTCTCTCTACACTTTGCAAATGCCGGACAAAATACCCCCTCCAAATTTAAAACCGAAACGCCAAGCTCGCTCGAGATATGCGCCCCATGTCCAACGGAAACACCGACGACTACCAACGAAATTCGACGGAATTCCGTCGGAATTTCCGACGGAAAACTTTTCGGTCGGAAATCCCATCAGAAATTTGAATTTCCGTCGGTCCCCTCTGACATTTCCCGACGTCTATCCAACGCGTCGCTTTGTCCGTTGGAGTTCGGCAATGTTTTTGTGGTGATACTAGTAACTACACAAATTTGTGTGTTGTAGGTATTTTTAATTATAATTAGTATTTTTCATACCCATACTATGCATTATTTTTCACCTGTATTATGACTAGTAGGTATATTTGTCTTGGTGTTATCCATAATTAGCAGTATATTAAATGTAGTGATATTATCCAAAGCATTTGTTGAGATTTTCTGATGGGAACTTGCCACATAATGACATGTAAATCTTAGTGATTATGTTTTCGGGGAAATCTTGGCGATATTATTATTTTAGTTGCCATGTCATTAACAATCGTGGCATTTTAAAAATAAGTTATTAATTATTTAAAACTACTACTATCGACCCATGCTATGCACGGAGCATTTAAATTTAAGATATATTTTCTAAAAAATAAATTAAAAATTTTAAAACCAAGGACAATGGCTCTCATGTTTGTATATGTGTGGAAATTAATATTGTGTACTAATCAATATTTATCAAATTTGTCCTTATAGGAAGTCAGACGCTTATAATGTTTTAATTTAAGCTTTTCAAAATTAAAGTTTTACTTAACATTGAACAAAATATTTCTTTGCATTGAATTCGGATCATAAACACCAGATAGGAAATTGAAATTGGTCCTTCTTTTGAAAAAATAAAATACATTAATTATTAAAAATTGATTAAATGTAGAATATGCTTGCTCATTTCAACTCCAAAACATGTAAAATATTGATACTCATTTCAACAACAAAACATATAAAATATTTTTGCTCATTTCAACACCATACACCATTAGTAATTATGATTTGTAATAACACAATCTAAATTTTTATTATAAGTAAACTTCCATTACATAGCTACTAAAATGTTGAGAAAGAAAATTAAAATATACCATACGGCCCTTTCTCGATGCCTAATAAAATAAACCCGTGCTTTTGAACGGTGTCTAATAAAATAAATCTTTAAAAAAATATTATTAAAAAGATAAGTTGATCATCACTGGAATAGACTTAGGACTTTCATAATTTTTTACCTATGTAGTAATAGTCCTGTAGCGTGTCCAAACATAATTCGAAATCAGAATTAGAACTTCCGAACAAATGACTAAATGGCGAACAATAAAACAACGAACGACAATTAATATTTTAATATCTCTAATCAATTAAACAAAATTAAATTCACTACAAAAAAAGTTCAAATAACAACGGAATCAGCGACAGAAAAAGACATATTAGCGGCGGAATTTTGAATTTAGTGACGGAATTGGCGACGGAAAAAGGTTGTTGGATTTTTGCTCGTTGCTGCGTACTTGGCAACAGACCTAGCGATGGCCACAGCGACAAACCAAAATTTTGGTGGGTGATAAAAGGTGGAAAAGTCAGCGACGGAATAAAAATCCGTCGCAAATAGCGTCAGAAATTCCATCGCTAATGGTGGCGGATTTTTATTCCGTTGCTGACTTCTGCTTAAAAAAAAATTCTGATATTCTGTCGCCAGTCCGTCACTAGATTTGTAATTTTTTTTAAATAAAAATGCCTGTTTTTTATCATATCCATCAGTATATACATTTAAATCCTTGCAATAAATTTACAAAGAGTATCACTCTATGAACATCCAATGATTTCAAGTATGACTTCATTCAAAGCGTTCTCAACAATTTTCAAACTACAAACATATGGAATATCACCTACAAAGTAACACTTAAAACTAATTGTTTTCAATTCACAAACAATAAGTCTCAAACAAATGGTATATATCACAAATCACAAGTTGCTAGTTAATCAAGGTGAAATTAAGTTAGCAGAAGAGGAGAAACAAGCACCAAGAGGAGGGGAATGAATTAATCAGCTAGCCATTGTCGAGGGAGAAGCGAGCAAGCACCAAGAAGAACAAGGAGAAGTAAACACCAATAGCACCAAGTTGTGTACTCCATAAAGAACCAATGAGGAGAGTCACCAGCTGAGGAAAAACCGCAACGTACTCAATCACTTTGGTGAGGATCATCATCTTCTTGATTCTTATCCTCGTCCTCATCTTCGTTATGTTATGGCTGCTAAGGAACAGGTGGTTGAGATCCCGAGCCAGAAGCTTGTTGCACTTGAAAAAATGTTTGCAGTTGTTGATCGATGCTCATCATTTGCTGGCTCAGTTGTTGGTTGCTTTGGGTGAGCAGTTTGTTAGATTTCTCCAGTTGCTTACATTTCTACATAAACAACTTGTAACTTTCAACTTGTGAAGTTAGCTCACCCCAAGTTGGTTACTACACCCCTTAAATGAGTTAAATCATTCAGCTCTTGTTGACATATAACATATACCTGTTGACAACCATTTATGTGAAGTATCTAACATTAGTATATCAATTAAATAAACTTATCGTATAATAATGTTCATCGAAACTTTAATATTAAAATTGTACCAACTCGCTGAGTGCGACTAAAATGATAGGATTCTCTAATGTTGACAGCCCCATCAGCTCATCACCAATACCATAAATACGACATTTTTTGTTCTTGTACATCTTCACTTACAACTCATTTGAATTTGGAAGTGGTTGGGATGAATTTTGAGAAGTGTCATCCCAAGCCTCTTGGGAGTTGCTTGCGTTTTGAAATTCGCGTTCAAATGATTCCTACAATATCACAACATATGCAAAAAATCATATATGTTACAGTTAATGAATTTAAAATATTCGAATCCAGTTTGAACTACTAGTAAAGATTGATAATTGAGAATAGCTTACATATGTTGTTTGTAATTTCTTATCAACCTAAGGGGCATATTCTTTACCATGGAGTTTGTGAGTGCGCCGGAATAATTCAACAATACCTGAAACAGTTGACAACAGATGCAAATATAAATATATAACAATTGCACATATCAACCGTTTACTCAAACATCATAATAGTTAGCTAAACAGATATTTTAAAAATTCAGAAATTCTGTCTGCCTACGTGCAAATTCATCTAATTGATTTACTCTATTTATAAATTATTGCGTATAACCACTACGATCAGGCAATAATCTATTATACATCCACCTAAATGTGGATGACCATTCATAAATAACCACATACGTTATTGGGTAAGAATTATTTTTAATTTAAACAATAATAATTACATAAATTACTCAATTATATATTACATATGTTTACTTAAAAATTTTTACAAATATATTTATATTCTTACGAATTTCTAAAAACTAATAATTCATTCAAACTTGAGCGTTTTAGTAGGGTTCAGATAGTTAGAGAGAGAAATGGGGGATATCAATTAGTGAATTTTAAAATTTAAAATCAAATTAACTTCTAACTGTTTTGAGTATTTTGACGAAACTAATGGGAAGCTTGGATTGAGAAAGGGAAGTACTACCATTCATTTTTATACTTGTCTTATAAAGATGTATGTATAAGTCTTTTACTATGTGCTATAATGTTGATAAGATCAACTCTTCATAGTAAACCTATCTTATTGGTAAGTTTCATAGTAAACCTATCTTATTTTGTACTTTTTTAGTTGGGTATTGACCATAATATTAATCAATGAAAAAAGTAAGTATGTTGAGAGAATTAGTTTCACCCTTATTGACAAGTTTCATAGTAAACCTATCTTATTTCATGATTTTCCTCAAGCTGTAGACAAACATAAATAGGGAAAAAAATAAAAAAAATTGAAGAGCCAAAAACCAAATGATGGCAGGGAGGCAACTCTTATATCAGAGTCAGGTTTCGATCCTATGATCTGTCCGGGAAAAAAAATTAAAAAATTGAAGAGCCAAAAAACAAATGAGGGCAGGGAAGCAACTTTTCTGTCAGAGTCAGGTTTCGATCATGAGACCTGTAAGACCTGTGAGTTTTTATGAATTTTAAAATTTAAAATCAAATTAATTTCTAACTGTTTTAAAATTTAAAATAATGTGAATAATTGAAATGTCAGGATTCACTGTCGAATTTAAATCTACGGTTGCTATTTGAAGAGAAAAAAAACAAAGGAGGGCAGAGAAGCAACTCTTCTATTAGAGCCAGGTTTCGATCCTGAGACCTGTGAAACCCGTGAATTTTTATGAATTTTAAAATTTAAAATCAAATTAATTTCTAACTATTTTAAAATTTAAAATAATGTAAAAAATTGAAATGTCATGATTCATTGTCGAGTTTAAATCAATGGTTGCTATCTATTGAAGCTCCGCAAATCACTCTCCAGACAGTATTTGAGAATTCCTCAATTGTGATTACTCTACCTATTTTAGCATTTGTTATATAAAGATTCATTACCGTTTAATCCAGTTGGTATGAAACAATTAGCTGTATTTCAAAAGATTGAAATATGTTCTAGAATTGTCTTATAATGGCCTAAATATTTTGTATGTCTCGATGAGCCGTTTAATCCATTTATTACATTAAAATATGTTCGGCCCTCAAATCTCTCTGCAGATCTCTCTCTCTCTCCTCACTGTCTGGGTTTTTCGGCTTCCCATCTCTCTCCAGATCTATCTCTCCTCTCTCTCAAGATTATTAGGCCCTTCCCCTTCTTTTTCCATATGTCTCTCTCTCCTTTCTCTCTAGATTTTTCGACCCTCCCCTTTTCTCTCCAGATATCTCTCATCTCGCTCGAGATAGGTCCGCCATTTCTCTCCATATTTCTTCTCGGCGGCAACCGTCCATGTAGTGGGCTCTCGATGGTGGCTCCTTATAGCCACCGAAGCGAGGCCCAAAATGACCCAAATGAGGAAAACCGCGTTGTCAGCCACCTTAATGCATCCCTCTGAAAAAGAAACCGCCACCAAGTTTTAGATTGGCCGACAGCGAGTTTAGCGGTACTGTCCACACTGCCAATGCGCCATTTTGGCGGTGGCGTATGGTTGTACGCACCCCCATGGAGGGTTGGGTGTGGATTTTTCAGCAAGATTGGTGCATAGCGGTGTTTTGGGAAGACGACGAAGGAAGAAGGGAGTCGAAAGACTCATTCGTCGGTGGCGCGTGTGGTCCATGCGCCACCCCTCCACCGCAGATCTGATGGGTAGGGTGTTTTGCTTAGCGTCGTCGTCATGTTAACCCTTCTTGCTTTGATGTATTGAAGTTTTTTGTAGGTTTTGTGACTTTCGGCGTGTTATGTTGTATGTATTCATATGTTGTAATATTTTATGTAGATCTAGGGCGTTAAACATTTGTAACGTGGGATTTTGGGAATTTTGGGAATTTCTTACTATTTTTAGGTTATTATGTTATAATATCATAGTTTTTGTTAATGGAGTTGGTTCACTCACTCACGCAGGGGCGGATCCATGTGGTGGTGTGGGGTGTCCATGGACACCCCTAACCCCCAAAAAAAAAAAATCTATAGTAAAAAATAAAATTTTTGATTTTTGGACACCCCTAAAAAAAATTAGTTTATATTAATAACAATATTAATTTATGGACACCCCTAACCCAAATGCCTAGATACGCCACTGCACTCACAGGCAAGTTTTCGAGGCCTTGAATCCGATTCCCGATGGATCTACGGGTTGTTGTTATTCCTCTTACGTCCAATACATTTCTCACTATGTGTTTATTCGAATTGGGTTTTTGGGTTTGTCTGTAGCTGTTTTGTTTGATCTGGGAGTTTTTTTTAGGGGGTTTAGATGTTGACGAATTGTACGAACTTCTTGATCTGGGTAAGGTAAATCTCTATTTGTAATTTACTTGTTTGTTGCTCTTGGTTTGTGTGATTTGGTTATTGTCTTATATTTGAGATGTTATTTTTTGGTGTGGATGCTGTGGGTTATTAGATTTGTGCCTCAACTTATTAATTATTAATGTTTTGATCCCCTATCACTTATTTTTTGGACATGATACATATCATTGGATTGTGTTTTTTGTGTTTTAATATTTCTGAGTATGGATGATGTTTAAATATTTGAGGTGCATTTTTTTGGGCTTGCGTGACACTTGTGATGAACCTAGATCTGTTTGCATGACTCTGTTTGTAATTTACTTATTTGCTGCTCTTCGTTTGTGTGATCTACTTATTGTCTTATATTTGAGATGTTACTTTTTGGTGTGGATGTTGTGGGTTATTAGATCTATGCCTCAACTTATTAATTGTTAATGTTTTGATCCCACACTTATTCTTTGGACATGGTACATCTGATTGGGGTGTGTTTTTTGTGTTTTAATATTTCTGAGTATAGATGATGTTTAAATATTTGAGGTGCATTTTTTGGGGCTTGCATGACACTTGTGATGAACCTAGATCTGTTTGCATGACTCTGTTTAAATACTTGATGTGTTTTGAATTGGTTTGGGGGGGTTAATTATTTGGGTTTCTCAAGCTATGAAGTCTATTTTATGTTTTTCAGTTTTGTTTTTTTTTTTTCGTGTTTTAATATTTATGAGTATGGATCATGTTTATATATATGTGTGTGTGTGTGTGTGTGTGTGTGTGTGTGTGTGTGTTTGTGTGTGTATTTTGGCCAGAGTAGACATTAAATTTGGCTATTTGACCTAGTGTATTGGTTTTAATATTTATTAGAATTTGGTAATTAATTGTTAATGTTTTGATCCCACATCACCTATTTTTTGGACATGATATAGCTGATGTACTTGTGTGATCTGGATATTGTATGAACTTCTTGATCTGGGTAAGGTAAATCTTTGTTTATAATTTAGATGTTTGCTGCTCTTGGTTTGTGTGATCTGGTTGTTGTCTTATGAGCACGGATGGTGTTTAAAGGCTTGAGGTACATTTTTTTGGGCTTGCATGACACTTCTGATGAACCTAAAACTACATTATTTCCCCCAATGCTCTACCTTTCACCCTCGTCCAAATGTGTGTTTTATTTGGTTTGGGGGGGTGATTATCTAGGTTTCTCAAACCATGAAGTCTATTTTCTGTTGTTCAGGTTTTTTTGTGTTTTAATATTTATGAGTATGGATCATGTTTATATATATATATATATATACATGTGATCCATACTCATAAATATTAAAACACAAAAAAACCTGAACAACAG
>JACYFF010019584.1:127054580-127126069 GCA_017589665.1 Selenicereus undatus | reverse complement strand
TATATATATATATATATATATATATATATATGTATGTATGTATAATGGAACAACGAAAATCCATTTCGAAAAGATAAGTAATTTCTTCTTATGTGCAGAGAATACATGTAGTAATCGTATAAATAAACTATATGTTCATATGTGTTAGGCAGAATTTTACATTTGATGTTGTTGTTGTCCTAGCCAATTTGATATATCTATATGTGCATTATCTCAGTTTTAGGTTGTATTTGTGTGATTATTTGTGTACATATATATGGTTCGGTGTGGAGGGAGGTAAGGTAATACATACCAAGACTTAACACAACCAATTTCAGTTTCGCCTTGATGTAGTAATTTGTATCTCAACACACAAATATGGGCGTCTGTGTTGTCGTTCTGTTAGTCTGCACTATCAATCGATGGGACAGAAGTAAGAATATGTCTACATAATAAACGTTGCAACTATAAATGTATAATTAGGTGGGGAAGGGTACTGCCATACCTTTGATTGTAAACTGATTGTGGAATTTGTCTGGTTGCAAGTTCCCCTCAACACGCAATTATTGATCCCAAATTGTTATAAGAAGGGTCACAACTATGAATATGTAGACAGAATAATTGGTTAAACTTTGATTACAATGAGATGTAGATAAGTGAAAGGATTGTACCCAGTATTCCGTCAACACGCAATTATCGATCACAATCTGTCTTACAAAGAGTCACAAATAAAAATATGTTGACAGAATCGTTGTTTTATGATAACAATGAGATGTATATAAGAAAAAAGTTTGTACCTGGTTTTAAGTATTGATCCCAATATGTTTTGTAAAGGAGCACAAATATGAATATGTGGTCAGAATCATAGTTTGAACTATGATTACAATGAGATGTCTATAAGTGAGAAAACTGTACATTGTGATTTGTCCAATACGTGAATAAGTGCAAGACGGGTAGTAGAAAGGCGGATATGAAACTAACTTTGGGTTATGAGTTTTAGCAACTATAGATTTAGTCAAAGCTGTTGCAAAGAGTTATATGGGGTAGATGTGTTTTACTCGAATTGGGGAATTCAGTTTTGGAACATGGGAGGTTAGACAGCTGTGAATATAGATTTAACCTTTTTTTTTTTAATTGTAACAGTTTGAGGTTGCAAAACGTGGGCACCTGTAATTTGTGTGTGTGTGTGTGTGTGTTTTTTTTTGTGTGTATTGGATGCTTGGTCGATTACCCCACATCTGCACAATAATCGGGCGAACACTTCAAAATTTAACTATACCTGCTGGGGGAACAATTGGGCAAGAGTGCACAGGAATGCAACAAATGTGTAATCATCAAATATGAGCACTTCACGTATTATAGCATTTATTATATAAAGATTAATTAATTATTACGAAAATTTAAGGGAATGACATGTGCCGAAAAATTTAAAAGTTTTGTTTTGTTATATACATAGAGAGAGAGAGAGAGAGAGAGATTATTTTCAAATTGAATTAATTTTGCAATCTATCGTCAAGGAAGCAGAAAATTGTTGTGTTAATAATAGAAACTACTTATACGAACCGAACATATACTCACAAATTATTTGTATATTATGCATATCATTTTAAAAAAAAAAGTCATTTAAAGTTTAATTTATAACAACAATAGTGTATAAAATACAACTCATTGGAAGATTATATTATTCTACCACAACATAAGTAAATATGTATTTACAAATGTTCACCTTGGGCATTACAATAGTTAAACAACTATATAAATATATTTCTATACTTAACTAAATTATCTCATAATTATGCAAACTCATTTGACATCATTTAACATGTTTTGATATGTTTCAGCATAATTCAACATGTTTTAGTATGTTTCGGTACGATCCAACATGTTTCAGCATTAAAAAAAAAAAAGTTATTGATTATAAGTTAAAAAGAACATGCCCTGTATACACACACATATCTATGTATATGTATAATGTGTATGAATGATCTATATATGTATTCGCTGTGAGATATTCTCCTGACCATAAGTTCAAAAGAACGTTTATATACACATATACATATATATATTTATATATATATATATGTATCAACCTTTTAGCGAATGAAATTTATAGAAAAGATATATCGATATAGAATTAATGAATTATAGATCCTATTTGTATGGGGTCTGGAAAGATCCACAACGACTGCGCTGTGAAGGTTACATCGGATATGCTGCTCAGATTTTGAATTTTGAGATACCCGCTCCCAATGCGCACTCCCAGTTTTCTTTTTCTTAGGGCTAGTTGCTTGCTGATACTTTGTAATGTATTCCTCTCCCTAATGTGGTTCCTTCTGATTCCAAGTCAGTCTTCTCATTGTTACAGCAGATTGATACAGATCATTACATGAAAAATCAAATATTTGGTGAGTCATGGAGGAGCTCGAGAAGCCTACTTCTTCTTCTTCCAAAACTGCGGACGATGGGGCATATGGAAAGAGGCTAAGCCCTAGGCTCCACAACAATGTTGTAGTCCATAATGCAGGCCTTTTGTTGGATGGGTGTTCCGCCCAGAGAAGGTTCAGTCCTAGGCTGCACAAAAACTGTCCAAATATTGGGAGAGTTTCATCTTGGAAACCTAGCTCTCGTGGAAGCTTTTGCCCTAATTTTGATGAATCTCCGCCGTGCTACCCGGTCGATTCGTCTCCGGAACCTAGTGTTCAGGGAACATTCATCTCCAAGTTCCCCGAATCCCTTGAACACTGTAGACCAATTGCTACCAGCAAGACCATCACTGATTCCGAAACTCAAATTCCAAATTTTCCATCCAGAGATCCTAGCTTTCAAAGAAGGTTGAGCCCTAGACTAAACAAGAACCCTGATCTCAGTTCAAGTTCTTTGCGCCAAATGCAGCGAAGGCTTAGCCCTCGGCTTCATCAGACTCCGGAAGAGGATAAACCGAAAGAGCCCACTCTCCACAGGAGACTGAAGCCCGGACTTGACAGTGATGGGAAAAGTGAGAAGGAAAAACCCAAAGAGTCTGCTCCACAGAGGAGAGCAAGTCCCAAAATTCACAGTGATACAGAGAATGAGAAGCAAAAACCCAAGGAGTCTGCCCCACAGCGGAGAGTAAGTCCCAGACTCCACAGTGATGGAGAGAATGAGACGCAAAAACACAAAGAGTCTGCTCCACAGCGGAGAGTAAGTCCCAGACTCCATAGTGATGGAGAGAATGAGAAGCAAAAACACAAAGATTCTGCTCTACAGCGAAGAGTAAGTCCCAGACTCCATGGTGGTGGAGAGAATGAGAGGCAGAAACTTATTCCAGATGGTTCTGCTAGCGAAAAGAGATCATTCTCTGGTTTTCATACCAAGGACAACTTTAACAATGCAAAAAGAAGTAGACATGACCATACTAAAGATGATGGTTGTGAAAGGAGCTTAAAACCTTCACATTCAACAGGGAATGGTCCTGCTGCTAATAATGAACTACCATTTGAGCTAATTGTGGGGTCCAAAGTGTTGAAAAAGAAAGCAAAGATGGACGGCATTGCTCCTGTTGCTGCTGGGAGAAGCAACCATGCAATGTTAAAGGAGACCTTGCGGATTTTCAATGCATATTACCTTCAATTTATCAAGGTAAAAATCATTTAGAAGTTCAGTTATGCCACAATTATGGGAGTGTGAAATCAACTAACCATAGCTTGCTGGTGATATTTGTAGTTCAGTAAAACGGCATATATTACTTCTCATTGGCAACATTTACATTGTGCTGCAATAGTTTACTTTGGTTATTTTTGCATCTAAGAAAAAGAAGAAAATGTTGCCCATGAAGTTGAAGATAATCTCAGACCTGCATTTCCATTTGTCCATTGGGAACATTGAAATAGTTCATGAATTTTCTGTCTTTCAATTAACCTTTTGTGCAAGTTGGAATTATAAACTCTTCCAGCTATGCATTTTTTTTGATGTTCCTAATTTTGACATATTATGCAAATGATATTTGGATTACTTATCCTAGGAAGAGGAGGTGAAGCGCAAGAAAAGTAAGAATGAGGAGAAGAAAAGTAAAGCTTTAAAGTCTAAGGTGAGACATACTGATATACACTTTTCTCATCCCTCCTCCACAAGTATGGTCTAGCTCTTTTCTTATAAAGTTAGTGTATGTTGTGTAATATGATCAAGCCGAAAATTGCAATTTCACAAGTGGTCATATCTTTAGCTCCATAGCTATAATAACTGTATTCGTGGTCTCTTCGTGTTTAACTTTTCCTTGGAGGTGTATTGTGCTATGTCATCTTGTGCATGTCTTCTTGCAAACTTTGTTTTCAAATTCTCACTTATAGAAAGGAATTCAGTATTCTCCGTGTTGTCTAAAAGCGGATGAATTATATGGGAGATTCAGTGAACTGGGGCGCAAATGAAGAATTTCACTTTGCTATATGCTTATAGATGCTATTTCTTGGGATCATGTAGGATGTCCATCCTTGATGCTTTTGTAATATTGTTAGTTGTAGCTTTTGCACTTAGTGAGAGACAAGTTGATCTATGTCCATTGAGATTGTCCATTTAACTTTGGCTAAAAATCAACATCCATCCATCCAAAAGAGAACTTTATCTTTTAATACTAAATGGATACCCCCGACAACTGATTCATAGTATGAAGCTGCAGGCCGTTTTTGGTTGAATTTGATCAAAAGGAAGAGAAAAGAAATTGATTGGTGTTTTTTTGTGTTTCATGTCTTAACACTGGTGAAATCTGCAGGAGAAGGATGTCAAGCAGACTTCCAGCCGACCTGATCTGAGGGCGGTATCCAAGGCAAGTGTTTGAAATTACAGTGAGTGAATACTATGCAACAAATGGTGATGCTATGGGAAATATCTTAGTAATGGGAATGCTTAAGCGTTCTGTTTTTAAAGTTTTGGTGATCTATTTGCATCTTAATTTTACTCTTTTTGTTCCCCCCTTTTGGAGTTTGGTGGTCGCTAACTATATATCATTGTAGTTCTAATGGGTTGTGCTTGCTAAAGAAATTCAATGTCAGGTGACAAATCTACTGAAACACGGAGAATTTTTTTTCCGTATTTCCTCAGTTTCTCATCCAGTTTCCGACCCACCGTACTAACATTTTGATTCCTCACATTGAATGCGGACTGGCGTTTTGAATTTTTTCTGGACCTGTAAACCAAGCATGGTCAATTAATTAATGACTTACTAATTGGGAAAAGGTAGAGAATCACGGGACATGAGTCTGCTTTTACATGCTAAAACTTCAGTCAGGGAACTATGCATGATCAATTAGCAGTTAAGGATTTCTTAATTGGAAAAGAGGTACAAGACATAATATTTCACTATTCGTCTATTCTCTTCTTTTTGATAAGTTCTTGTTTGCTGTTTCTCTCCTGATGCTGATTGATAAGAAGTTCTTGTTTGCTGTTTGTCTTCTTCTTGTAGATTAATAAAAAGTTCTTGTTTGATGTTTCTCTCCTAATGCCGATTGATTCTTTGAATAGATTGCAACCGCTATTCAATAGTTACTTTATATACTAGCCTCCTCACAACATGTAGTTCAGGAAAATTTTGGAAATGGTATCTTTATTTTCTCTGGGAAAAAAGTTTCTAAAAGAAATACAATCAGCAAATGATACTGAGAAGGATTTGACTACTGTAAAAGTTGAAACTAATAGGTGAGGAAATCTTTCTTTCACTTGGTATAAGGAAATTCAGTGCATTGACAAGGAAGCTCTCCTGGGGCAACGTACTTCTGTTCTCTCGTTAATGAAACGTTGTCTGAGCTCATCATCAGTGGCCTGCATTCTGGAGAACAAATCTTGATGCATAAGAAACATAGTAGAACGAACCCAACATTTATCCCAAGATGAGGGCTGAACCCATCCCAAATTTATTGACCACTGAATAGATTATTGTGTTGCTTGGTAAATCAAGTTTGAGTATCATGTCTTTTCCCAAGCGAGATCAGACCACATAGTGAACATGTAACCACCTTCTTGTTGATTTTTCTGTAATCTTCTTCACTTTGCATTCTATATTTATGTTAGGGTTTAGTTGTGTTCAATCTATGAATGTCATCAATGTGCCAGTGGCTTGGAAAATGATGAAGAGGGGTTGGATTTTGTGAGTTCGAAGGCTACTTCTATTTGCTATTAGACTAGGAATTCTACAAATCCATGAGGGTAAAACTTTTAGACAAAGAACAATGCATAATGTGTCTTTCTTCGCAGTAGGTGTGGGGAGATCACGGTTAATAGTTGTTAAGTTTGTCGAGCTACAAATTTAACCACTACTTCGATTAATAAATACTTTTTATAGCATAGGGAAGTAGGGATCGATCCACGAGGAAAGATTGTTTTAAAAAGGCTAGCTTAATCCTAAATGATTTTACTAATCCAATTTATTAAGCCTAATCTTAATAATTCTACAATAATTAAAATCTAATGAATAAAAATCTAGAAAAATACCCAATGATGCTCCTAAATATTCTAGATCATATTCTGGAAACAAAACAGTAAAAAGATTCCCTAAATAATTTAGAAAAATAAAAAACAGAATAGTAACTGAAATTCTAATTAAAAATCAATAACAGCAAATAATAGTCAGAAAATAAATATAGAAAAATTCGAACAATAACCTAAAATATTATTCTTCAGGTCTATAGGCTTATAAATTCTAAATTGTATCTAATTAATTTCAGAAAAATCAGATCAGAATTAGCACAGAATATCAAGCAGAATAATAAATCTGAAATTAGAAATAAAATAATCTGCGTTAATCTAAATACGAAATTAATCACGAAAATTACCCTAGTTTTAGGGCACAATTTTGTGGACTTAATAGCACCTACTAATCGTAAATTAAAATTAAAAATCGAAATTTTCAGAATTAATAACCTAAAAAACCTGCACTTATCAATTTCACAAAATAATTCTGAAAAACTATCAAATAAATTCCAAAAATTACGAAATTGAATATGAGCAGACTAGGACACTATATAAACCCTAGGAACTGATAAAAATTGAAAAAGAACAAAAATAACTATTTTTAGTCTAATTTCTAACAAACCGGTAATTAAATACTAAAACTGAATATAAATCAATCTAAAATTATAACTACTCCAAAAATCAAAATCTAAACTATCTAAAATTACCTAGACACTCCTAAAAGATTATACTTTGGGGGGGGGCGATTAAAATTATATTGAAGCTAATAAAAACAGAACAAAAATCAACAAACTAATCAAATTAACTCTACGCAACAAATAATGATCAAAAGTTGTCAAATTTATGAAGGATATTTAGTATAATCTCAATCCACCATGCAAATTAATATTTATCATTAACACACAAGTTAATTTCATTTATGAGTTAAACTGTACAAGACATCCACCAGCGGTTCTTCCCCATTTTTCCTTATATTCTGGTTTAATTAGATCCAACCCTAATGTAAACCCTACTAATTTGATAATCTTTACACCAACCCCAAAATTTAATCAAATTAGAGCATTACGTATTAGAAAAACATCATTTAACACTTTGTAACCAATTTACCAGCAAATCGATTTAACAAAGATCTAAAGCGATTACCTAATTAAAAGAGATGAGTTTGAGCCATCCATGATTAATTAGGGTGATACCTAAGCATAAAAGACTATAACTTTTACATATTATAGTATTTTAAACTATCAATCGAAATTGTATTTAATCAACTAGCATGCATTCTAATCGATTTAACACAAATTTCATAAACGATAAACGCTAATCGCTAAAGAATCATGAATATAAATCAACTAGGCACTAAAGCATAAAACTTGTTTCAAAATAATTAATTTAGCATGGCTTCAAGAAGATTGTACTAAGCATAAAAAAATTACTCACTCATATTAAAAATTAAATCACAAAATTCACCCAAATAAATCATGTTTAATAATATAAAGGGTTTAACCTAATTAAACAAAATAAAAATAGCAAATAAAAACAAAAAAAAACCTAGGCGGTGGGATGATGATGGTGATCAAAGTGATGAGGCTGCCATGATATTATTCTATGAAGAGAGTGATGATTATGGTGACATGGGAAGAAGAATTGCCGTGGAGTGATTGATGAAGAATTGCCGTGGCTTTCTTGTGGTAGGCGTTGGCTGATTGTGTGATTTTAAGGTGAAAGAGGATGATGATGGTAGGTTGAATGGTGGTGAAGATGGGGAAGAGATGATATGGTGGGGGAAAGCCGTGAAGGAGGTGAGGTGTGTGCGTGATAGTCAAGATGATAGATGATGATGGTGATGAAGGGGATGAAGTGGCGTGAGCGTAGGGGTGTGAGAAGTGAGGAGATAGATGATGATCCTCTATGATGATGGTTTATGATGATTTATATTGAGGAAGAGGAAGGAAGGCGTGAAGGAGATGATGAAGGAATCATTAGGCGTGAGGAGGAAGCTTCCTTTAGTGACTAGGGTTTGTACTTAGGGTTTCCTTCTTCCTTTATTCCTTAAACTTTTTCTCCCTCAAGACTTCTAGTTCTTCTCCAACTCTTGAAATCCTAGCCCAGACAATATCTTCGTAATTATCATTTTTGGACCGTCTTCTGCCCAAGCATGTAAAACCCGAGCCTCAACGACTTGTCTTCTCCTTTTTATTAAAACAATGCCTAACCTCAAAAATATATGAAAATAACGTAAATTAGATGCAATAATGTGTAAAATATAATCAAAATAATTAATAAAACGATGCATGATTAATGGCTTAACAATAGTAATTAAAGTCTAAAAGTCAAAGAATATCATGGCTGGAACATTCTAATTGATGTAAAAGCAAAAACTATACTAAGTATGTGCTAAGCTGCTAACGCATGATTGCCTTTGTGCAAGGATTATGATGCAATTTTGTCACAGTGACAAAGACATGTGATCATACTTATCTATAATTGGTACACTCATAGAAAGTCCTTAGATATGGTGTCCTATGGGTGATTGGCAATTGATAGTGCAGTGCAGCTGTGCAGTCCCATGCAGTGTATAGTCTCAGTTGTTACCTTATTGGCTTTTATACCTTTTCTTTTGATAATTATTGGTTTTATATTTATTTATGCAGACAAGATTTCTCTTTATGAAGCAAAGGAATCATTGTTCGTGTTCGACCAATGCATATATTGTTGTAGTTGCTGCCTTATGCACCCCAGAATGACCAGTTTAGCAATATGCTTCTCCCATAACTGTTAAATAACCTTGGGCATACAAACTTCTTATCTGTGTACGTTTTTTAAATGAATATCATCCTCACAGCTGTTATCTTCTTGTGACTATTTTAAAATGTGTCTGAAGTTGTCATATCAAAGCATGTTTTTGCAACTCAGTCATATGGTTCCTACTTACAAACATGGAATTCATACACTTAATCTTATTGCTAGCCCTGATATCTTGTTATCCTGTGTTTTGGTCTTTCTTTTCTTTTCCTTTTTTGATGAGTAATCGACAAATTGTATTGAAAGGCTCCAAGATGTCACCCATGAACAAAGAGAGCCGACATAAAATCAGCGTGCCCACAAGTTCTCACAGATTTTCCTATCTACAAGATCCAGAAAGGTCAAATGTTGGTCACTACTCAACTCAGGACTCCACCTATATAAGGTTTCCCTAAAATAAAGTTTTGGCTTTCTTACTCTTGTTCTTTCCCCCCATCAAATTCAAGTGTTGCAACACACCGTCTCATTGCTTTGACATCAATTGGGTATGCAAAAGTTCCAAAGGTCTACATTTGATATGCACTAGTGTTCTTAACTTTCCACATTGTATTGCCCCCATTTTTTCATGGCAAATACCAAAGGAAGGAGTTCTTTGTCTCAGGTATGGGCATTCAAAATTGATCTTAAAAAAATATTAATAGAGGGGTCTGCCTTCTGGAAAATTTGGGTGCTCTCTTTGCTAGAGTGAATGCATTTGTCCTTATCTGGCGGTGTTATTTACTTAAAAAAACAGTTTCTTACATTTTATCTATTCTTGCTGTTCTCTCCTCTATTACTTTTGCCTCCCGCGAAACATGAAAGAATGTGGTTTGCAGAGGCTCCGATAATTGCCGCCACGGGACGAATGGTAGATAAATAAAATGCATTTTAGTAAATAGTTGCTTTTGGTGGATGACTCTCATGGCTATGTAGTAGAGTCTTTGGTAAGTAAGGAACTAGCACATTGTTGAAGCCGAACTCATGTTACATCAGGAGTTTAAGCTTTATGTTTTGAAAACCTTGTATACGTGGGGACTGGAGTCTTGTGCTGAATGGTGACCAACATATGACCCTTTTGGATTTTGCATATAAGATTATTCATGAGATCTTGAGGGCAAATGGTTTTTGTGTTGGCCCTTTTTATACATGGGAGATATCGCCTTGGTGGCCTTCTAATACAATTTGTTGATTACTCATAAAAAAAGGAAAATAGGGGCGCAGAGGTTTTAGCTAAACCATCTTGCTTCCTTACCTTTGTTGCAAAACTAGGAGTTACATGTTTGGCTTTTATCTATGTTTCCAACTTTCCATATTTGTCAATGTAAGTGATGATAAGAATTCAGTTTAGGGGTGAGGGCATGAGGCTATAGGCATCTTCACCATTTTAGAGCCACACTATGGTGTTATCCAGTTTGGTTGTTGTTATCAACTTGCTTTTGATAAGAGCGCCTTTAGCTTTTGTTTCGTTGGCTGGTTCTACACTTCTACTTGAGCTGGGTCTTGCTAGAAGGCATCAACCTTACACATTGGACCTTAGCTGTTCTCAGTTGGGAAAATAGCAACTTCTGGGCTGCAGAGTCATGCATGAAAATGAAGTCATGGAGTTGGCTTCTTCATTACCTCAATACCTCGAGGGGGTACACATGACTCTATCCACATACCTTTTCTCATTTGACAAAAGAAGTATCCCTTGCTTAGAGGCGTGCTCCTGGTGAAAAGGAGACCAGGAACTTAGCTGGGACTAAAAGGATTCAAACCTTCACATGCTGGTACCAAAAGTCAATGCCTTGCCACAGCCCATGGTCTACCTTCGAGTGTGGGCCCCCTCTCAATCATTATCTGTTGTCAAATCTGATGGGCAGCTAGCAGAGAATGTATTTGAGGTAGACCCGCAAAATTTTTGGAAAAAAATTTGATGGGTTTGAAACATTTTTGACATGGAACTGCGGAGAGTTAGTTCGCTGTAATCCAAGGCTGAAAATTGCTGGAAATTGACTTTTAGCTTCCCGGAAGATGAGCAAATTGAGCTGACACCTGAAAGTGGGATTTCCAATTTGATGAAACACGTAATGTTTCAGAAATTTTAGATTTTCTCACCCTTTTGTGTCATTAATTGTTACGATTGGATAATTCTTCGTGTGATAATCTATTTGTTGTCATTTCTGATTTGTGTTGACTTGTTTTTATGCTGTTTAGCAGATGAAAGAGAAGAAGGAAATCTTGTATCCCGATAAGAGAATTGGTCATATCCCTGGTTGGTATATCTAATTTGGGTGAAAACTGACTTATTCTCAGTTGCAAGCTACTAACGGACATTCAATTCTTTACAAAAAAAAAAAACAGGCATTGAAGTCGGCTATCAATTTTTTTCTCGTGCTGAGATGGTTGCTATTGGTTTCCATAGTCATTGGCTAAATGGAATTGATTATATTGGACAGTCTGCTACCAAAACGGTAAGGTATCTTGTAGTTACCTGGCAGAAAATAGATTGGTTGGTGATCACAGCTTTTCCTTTTGCAGCTGTTATTGTCCCACCCTTGACTTGTGTTGCTTACTCTTTGTATGCCTATGGGGTTTGTTTGTATAAAGTATGTCGGTTTCTTACTGGATTCCTTGTTGAGTCCTATGATATAAGTTAACGAAATGCTAAAATGAGAAACTAGGGCAACATCCTTTTGTCTAATGTGATGTGATCGTGCCATGATGAGCCGCTAAAAGTTCTAGGGGCATTAGTTCCATATTCGTTATGTAAGCAAATTTGTGATTACGTGCTGGAATCAAGCTAAAGCAATCAAAGGTGATGATGATTCTTTTCACTGGGTAGAGTGCCTTTCTCTTGCTTGAGTTTGATACATTTGAGATTTGTACATTATCCTTCAAATTAGTAGTTGTTGACTTGGTTTTGGAAGCTGGTGGTCTTTCTTGTAAAAGTAGGTGTTTATTTTTGACTTTCTCATATGATAAAGGGCTTCTTAAAATGCTTGTCATTCAGGTGGTGAACAATGGAAATGACCTTGGGCTGGAAAAGTATGCACAAGCTTAGAAGTAATTGCTTCTAGCACATACCAATTTGTGTGCTCAGGAGATTTAATCTGGAACTTTTTCCTCAATAAAATTGGTGGGTAAAAGGTTATGTTAACGTCGCGCAGTCCTAGAATGGAGGTCTGTGTTTAAGCTAGCATGTTTGAAAAATTAATAAAATCCAATCAACCCAGTAATACTCTCTCATGAAGCAAATTTAAATAAATAAACTCTTGACATGAAAAACTTTGCCCTCAAGGTTCACTGGTACATTTTTCTTCCCTTGTCTTCTAGAAATAGCTGAAGGAATGAGCTTCCAAAGTCCTAGCGTTGATTCCTTCTTCATCGTTCTTTTCCCACGTGGTCGGACCCTAGTGATCTTTGCAAAAAAAAAAAGACATTTTGATGCTGAAGATATTAGACATTTAATAGAGTAACATTTTAGTTTCTGCCATTCAATGGTTCATTATATGTGGTTGTAAATTTTAAATTAACCTAGAATTATAAGAATAATTAAAATGACACACAACATGGTACTTAATCCTAAATTCCTCTGGGGAACTCATCCATAAGAATTGTAACAAAACATCTTATAATGCTTCCTTGGTGTAACCCAATAACAACGGGCAAGTTGCTTGGATCCCCTTGCTGTTGCACTCAATCCTTGCTGCTTAATGCGTCTCTTTAACGATGCATATATATGCCATCTGGACCTTCACCTTCTCTAAGCGGCTCCGGGGCACCTTTCTGGGGTAATGCTTAATTCTTTTGTAGTTGTGGAACTTGGAATATGGACTTTTTGTTTAAACAATAGGGTAATGGTCTTCAAAATATGATCTTTGTTTTCAAGCAAAGGTTAAGTGTACTAAGCCTCCATTCTAGAGACATCTTCATTAGTCCTAGAAATCACATTAGATAACCTGTTCAAGACCTTCTTTTCTGAGCCTTTCCTTTTCCACTCATTTATGATCTAACCAACTGGCTTTCCAGTCCCTTTTATTTGTTTGCAATGTTCTTTAGTCTCGTCTTTTTTGATACTACGATATAATTTGAAATTTTACTTTCTGTAGATGCCCTTGTTCACCCTGCTGGGAGTTACCAATGTCTTGACAGTTAAGAATTATCAAAATTCCCAAATACTAGGAAATTACAAATTACAATGGCTGGCTTTGCTTACTAAAGAGGTAAATGATAACATACTTTCGATGTGGCCAACCTCTCATGTGGTGATTGGTTTGATCTGAGTTGGTATGATTGTGCTGTGATTATTCCTAATTGATCCCCCCATTGTTCATGTCTCCAGACTAAAAATTTGATGATTACAAATTCTTTCCTTTCAGACAGAGTGAAAGATACATCGAGCTTCTTGTATTCTTTTTTCCTGAACACTTTGGTAACTGAACTGCTTCCTGATTGCACCTGGAAGACTATTTGGTTATAATGATCCATTTGTGTAGGAGGAAGATCAGCATTATACTTTCCCCATTGCCGTCTCAATTGTAATGTCTGGACAGTATGAAGATGATTTGGATAATTCAGAGGATATCATTTATACTGGAGAGGGTGGACATGATTTGGTTGGCAGTAAACTGCAACATGCGGATCAGGTCCTGCTTCGAGGTAATCTGGCAATGAAGGTCAGTGTTTTGGTGAACCAGCCGCAGTTAAATCTTGACCTTCTCTGTTAGTACAAACTTCGTACTTAAAAAATTTTGGTTCCTGCTTCCCCCTCCGAGAGGGTGGTAGTTTAAAGGTGTGGATTTGTTCCAATGTACTTGTATTTCTGCAGAATAGCATGGAGCAATCTGTTCCAGTTAGAGTTGTACGTGGGCACAGAAGTGCAAACAGTTACTCTGGGAAAATTTACACATATGATGGCTTGTATAAGGTACATTTATATTGTAATCTTGGAAATTTATGTCTTTGCAGATCCGCTGTGATCTGCCCTGTGACATTCGCTATACCTGAATTCCTTTTACATGCTTATCGTCTTTTCTTATACATGCTTTGTTGCTAATCCAATTTGGCTGTTGATGAGTGATGAGGGACTTTTGCTAGTTCTCTCAGAATTTATTGCCTTTTCTTCTATGTTACTGATTTTTGTACACCCTTTGGTCTCCTGGAATCAGCCCGGGGTAAGGCTGGATATGTTTGCAGCTGCCTAGGCCCTGCTTCGGTGGGAACCACATTATGTGGTGTCCTGGTGGTGAGACCCCCTTTGTTTTTAAAAATAACTATGCCCTATGTGAGGATTTTGCAATTAGGATATATATATATATATATATATATATATATATATATATATATATATGGGTTTTGGTTCTGTTTTGGGGGCAGGGGGATTGAGTTGTCTTTGTCTACTATACAAATATTTTTTTTGGATTTATTCTGCTATATATACTGAAAAGTCAGCCAGGGTGAACTTTGCAGAAGTAGGAGTTCACATCCTGTCATGTAATGCTATCTTCCTCTATCTAGCATAGAACACCACCACTATATGTACAAAACACCACCACCAGTGCCCAGTGTGGATCCTGTTGAGTAAAACAGGAGAGAAACAAGAAGAGCAAGCATAGAACAATGCAAATAGAAAAATAAAGCTGCTGATGATTTATTGCTGGAAGTATTTTGATTCTTGATAATAGAAAAAGCACTAATAAGTGCCTATATTTATAGGCCAACAAAAAGAACTAACACAGCAGAAAATCTAGGGAGTTGATCCACTACTAGCAAAAAATCTGCAACTTCTCCTAAGCTCATGCATAAAGAAAAGGTAACAACCTAACAGTCTTAAAATTCAGGAAACAGAATATCAGAATCTGAGAAAAGAATCTCAGTATTTGAGCCAAAACTTGAATCACTTTCCAACACTCCTTGATTCAAAAGAAGCTTTCTTAACCAAATTGCTTGACAAGCTGATGAAGTTGCTGCAATGTACTCAAAAGGCCACCACTTCTTGTTTCTTTGAACTCCATGAAATTGCTCCAGAACCAAGGTTGAACACATAACCTGTTGTGCTCTTTCTATCGTTGATACTTCCTGCCAGTCACTATCTGTGAAACCGTGTAACCTGAAATTTGACACTTTTGAGTACCAAATTCCATGTTCCGTTGTACCTGCAACATATTTGAAAATTCTCTTTGTAGCTCCCAGATGAAGCTTGCTGGATTGTGCATGAACCTAGACACAATCCCAACGGAGAAAGCAATGTCTGGCCTTGTGTGAGACAGATGGTTTAAGCCACCAACAAGACTTCTAAAATATGTAGCATTTTGCTGTTTTCAGCACCATCATCACAACACAACTTTTCATTGGCATTCATACGTGTGGCAACAAATTTACAATTCCCCATATTAAAGCTTTTCAAAAGATCCACTGCATATTTCCTTTGTGAAAGAAAAATCCTATCTGCTCCTTGTTTCACCTCAAGACCAAGAAAATAATGTAATAGACCCAGATCTGACATCTCAATTTTTTTCTTCATTCAGCAACAATGAACTCATTTGAGCCCATGTAAATTATGTCATCAATGTGAAGGCATGCCACCAAAAAAGCATTCTCACCTTCTGTCCTTATGTAAAGAGTGGGCTCATTATTGCTTTTTTCAAAACCATTCTCTTGAAAATAAGAATTGATTTTGAAATAACATGCTCGTGGTGCTTGTTTTAAGCAATAGAGTGCCTTCTTCAACATGTAAACTTTATCTTCTTTGCCTTTAATTTGAAAGCCTTCCGGCTGTGAGACATACACTCCTCTTCTACATCACCATTCAAAAAAGCAGATTTTACATCAAATTGATACATTGACTAATTTAGAGGAGCTGCCAAGGCTAAGAGAGTTCTCACAGTTTCAAAGTGAGCAACAAGAGCAAAAATTTCTTTATAATCAATACCTTGTTGTGAATAACCCTTTACAACAAGCTTTGCCTTATATTTTTGGATGCTCTTGTTTGCATGATATTTGGTTCTGAACACCCATTTGAGCCCAATTGCATTCTTTCCTTCTGGTAAGTCTACCAACTCGCAAGTTTGATTTTTTTGGAAGGCTAGGAGCTCCTCTTCCATAGCTTTGCACCACTCTTGCTCCTTATTAGCTTCTTCAAGGCAAATAGGATCAGTAATAAGCAAAGCAAATATGCATGATGTATTACAATTAGCATATTGGGGATTTGGCTTCCTGTTCCTTGTTGATCTTCTGAGTGGACGAGCAGCTGAAGGCTCCTCAGAAGTTGACGGGGAAGAGTTTCTGTTTGGTGACGTTGGAGGTGAGATCTCAGGTGAGCTTGCGACAAGCCAACAGCTGATTCATGTCTGTCCATCGAAGGCACTTCTACAGGAATTTCTTGTTGCACTTGTTCTACACCCCAATGCCAGCTTGCAGCTTCATCAAAACCCACATCCCTGGTAATGATTATCTTGCTACTAAAAGGACTATATAGTTTATATGCTTTGCATTGATACGAGTAACGACAAAAATATATTAATCATATTTTTCACTAAATTTACGAGAATAAGTTTTAACCAAAGCATAAGCTATACAACCAAAAACTCTTAAGTGGCTCACTATCAGACTTCTACCTGTCCAAGCCTCATACGATGTTTGATACTTTGATTACGAACAACCCTTGGAGGAGACAAATTTAGGATGTATTCTCTTGCTATAGCTTCAGCCCAAAAATAAGTAGGAAGACTTTTTGCTTGCATCGTACCTCTGGCCATCTCTACTATAGTCCGATTCTTTCTTTCGGCTACACCGTTCTAGTGTTCTGGTGTATAAGGTGTGGTAAACTCCCTCCAAATTCCATGCTCTTCCTAAAAATCTTTGACGTCGGTTCGAGACAAATTCTCCCTCTCTATATGTTTGTAGTGTCTTTATCGAAAGGCCATTTTGTGTTTCTACTCAAAGCTTTGAACTTCTTGAGCCTGTCAAAAACTTCAGACTTGTTTTCCAAAAAATAAACCCAGCTCGTACATCTGTAATCATCTGTAATCAACAAAAAATATCGACTCCCACCAAGAGATTTAGTGTTCATGGGCCCACACAAATCTGCATGCAATAATTCAAGGCATTCAGAAGCCGTCCAAGCCTTTCCTATAGAAAAGGGTTTTTTAATTTGCTTCCCAATTTTCCATAAACACATCCGTCCCAAAAACTGAGACTATAAAATTTCAGTAGTCCAAAAACCATCTCCTTTAGGCTTAACAATTTTAGCCCATTAATATTCAGATGCCCATAACGTAAGTGCCACAATCTAGTCTCATTATCAGAACCAACAACCATAGCATACCTCTCAATCTCGGAGACTTCAAGGGGAAACTTTTTATTTTTTGCCATTGGAACTTTAGTAGTGACATGGCCAGAGTTTTTATCTCTAATGACACAACGCCCCTCATCAAACAAAATGGAATATCCACTAACTCCCAATGCTAAGCAGATTATGAGATAGACTAGGTACAAGCATTACATCTTGCAAAATCTTGGTATTACCTTTGCTGGTTGTAATGCTCACCATACCTCTGCCTTCGACTTGAATCTTCTTGTTATCCCTAGTGTCACCTCTAATTCTTGGACTCATCCAGTTCCATGAATGAAGATCTTCTTCCAAACATACGATTGGAACACCCATGGTCCAAAAACCAAATGTCCTTTGGCTTCTTTCGTTCAGAACAAACAGCCATAAAGAACTTACTGTCTTCCTCTGTGCTCTCAACAAAACTGGCTTTGTTGGCTGTTGGCCTTGTCCTTTTGCTTTTGCCAACAATATGCTTCTTTGTGCCTTGGTTTTCTCCAATAGTGGCAGTGAAAGACTTGGTTATGCCTTTTTTCATTTGAGCCTCGTTTACCACGACCTCTTCGTTGGCTTCTTCCAAGGTCTCTGCCACGGAATCCACCTCTGCCATGGACACGGCCAGAATTTTCAAATGTCTCTCCCTTCACTTGAAAGGCTTTTATCTCACCCTTTTCATAAGACCTGCCAAGTCTCGCTTCATGGGTTTGCAAAGAACTCATTAGTTCATTAAAACTATATTTAGAGAGATCCTTTGATTCTTCTATTATAGTAACAGCATAATCAAAATATTTTATTAGACTTCTCACACTTTGCCAACATCGGTTTCACTACTGACGCTGTCACCGTATGTCTTCATATAACTAACAATCCCAAACACTCTAGAGAGAAATTCTTGCACATGTTCTCTCTCTTTCATGGCCAAAGTTTCAAATTCACGACGAAGTGTCTGGAGCTTTAGAGTAATTACCTTCTTGTCGCCAAAAAACTCTTGCTTCAAAAATCTTCCATGCTTAATTGGAGGTTGTGGCTGTTGCAATTCTTGGAAAAATTTCATCATGCAGTGTTGATTGGACGAGAAAGAGAGCTTTTGCATCTTTCTTGCGAGTCTCCCGCAGCTGTTGGTCGGGTTGAGCTGGTGCTGGATTCAGCTCAGCATCCATTCTCCACCAAATCTTATAACTCCTGGGATTTTAACATTGTCTTCATTTTTAAAGAGTTGGTGTTGTTGTTGGCCATGGTTTCCTGTCAATTGCGTTTGCCACATAGACACTCACTTCGGTTTCTCAAGCACTCACAAACTATGTTTCACTCAATCTCTAAAACGACCAAAGACGGCTCTGATACCAATTTTGTTGAGTAAAACAGGAGAGAAACAAGAAGACAAGCACAGGACAATGCAAATAGAAAACAAAGCTGCTGATGATTTATTGCGGGAAGTATTTTGATTCTGGATAATAGGAAAAAACACTGGTAAGTGCCTATATTTATGGGCTAACCAAAAAAATTATCACAACAGAAAATCTAGGGAGTGGATCCACTACTAGCAAAAAATCTGCACCTTCTCCTAAGCTCATGCCTAAAGAAAAGGTAACAACCTCTTGATCAAAAAAAAGAAAAGGTAACAACCTAACAGTCCTAAAATTCACTAAACAGAATATCAGAATCTGAGAAAAGAATCTCAGAAAATATTGAGTCAAAATTTGAAACACTTTCCAACAGATCCCTCCTTAGGGGCTTAGGGGGTTTTGGAGAGATCTAGATGTAACCAACCTTACTTTTATTGATAGACTGATTTCCAGAGACTACAAAAGAAAAATTGTTGACCACATTTTTTATTTATTAAGACCTTTCGAAAGGAACAAGACATAAACAAACAAAATTAAACGATTTCATCCCGTTTGCAAGGCAAACAATATCATCTTTGCTGAGTGTCTCGAGGCCAAACGTATGGTAAGGACCTAAGGCCTGAAAACCTAATTCTAGATTTCCAGCAGTTATGCTAGGCGGGATCTATAGTGGGCGGAATTGGAGAATTTAGGATTTGAAAGAAGGAATTTTCAGGGAACTTTATGAGAGATAAGGGGAAAATAAAAGAAAACAGTTAATGAAAGCTGGAATTCTTAGGGATCCACCTAAGAAAATCTAGTAGATGCACGGCGGGTTGTGAGAGATCCACTCACAAGCAACAATGAGTCCACATGGCAAAGGAGAGCAATAATATTCTGGAATTTTCTGATTCAATTGATATCTGTAAAATAGCACCTCAACAATGCTTATATAGCCCTAGAAACCTTGGGAAAATCTTAAAACTCACCGTATAGCTCCAAGCGATGGTATAATCTAAAATAATAAAATATCCTAAGTAGACCTACAAAAGTTTAAATAAAATAGAAAAATAATCTCTCCTAAATCTCACTCCTAATATAACTTTTCAACCATCCATAAATAACTCTAGTAACGTACAATTACAAACGTTGGACAATTAAAAACCATGCACTATTTTATGCCATAGTTCTTTTTCTTGCTTCTCCTGGGTCCTCTTCTTATTTCCATTAAGAAACTTCTATCATGATATATGTCTTCCATAAGCCCCAAATGTTTGTTGGTCCAGTGAGCGAGGAGGAGGCTACAGTGGCGTAGGATTTATCACCTAACACCCTAAATGTTTGTTGCTCCAGCCAGCGAGGAGGAGCCTACAGTGGCCTAGGATTTATCATTTATTTACTAATATTTTTATTGGGCCATTGACAAATGAGACATGCTAGAAGATGCTCATACCTTGGTACATTATACGTTACCTGGACTTGAGACTTGGGGCTGCCGTACCAGAGTTGACAGGATCCGATGCGGATTTGGACAATGGATATGGATCATATCCGGCGAAAGTCGTCAGACACAGTCATCCCAACATAGCAGCAGTGGAGAAAGGGACGAGGCAGTCACCGTGGCGATATAGGGTGATGAGAGGCGAAGCTTGCCATGTGCGCGCGTGCGAGAGAGAGAGAGGGAGGAGAGCAGAGGGGAGAGAGCGCCACCGGGGGGTCCTAGTTGCAGCGTGCCTAATTCTAGGGTTTCTTTTTGTTGCTTCTGTCCAGTGGAAACTGCTCTCCATTTCTAATGAAAGTAGGAGGGTAATTATGTTTTGTGGGCTGTTAGAAAATGGGCTTAGAAAATGGGCTGCATGTTTGCTATGATGGGTGACTGCGTGATCCCAATTTAGCTGGAGAGTGGTTTTTGTGGTAGAAGAAGTCATAAATCTGCACTGGGTTTATGTAGTTATCAAAAATATAATGCCAATATGGGCTGATATAATTTATAAGAAAAATATATGAAGTCCTTATCTTGGCTAGTAGCCTTTTATCCATGTCTAAGGTTTGGACACTGTCCCTGTGTCCTAATTTTTGAGACTTGACGAGTTGGACACTTGGATCCTTACCCGTGTCCCGAGTCCAGGTAACAGAGGGTACATTCAAGGCGACAAATTATGCACCTCATGCCTAGGCAGGCCTCATACATGCGTTTTAAAACTAAGGTCCCCAGTGCATTTCATTTGTGCTTTAGGGAGTTGTAAAAACTAAGGTCCATGGTGCATTTCATCTGTGCTTTAGGGAGTTGTACATGACATATTATACACAGAATTCATGCACAGGACCCAAGATGCATGCTTGTGCAACCTGGTTAAAGAGAACCACCAAGTAACTTGATTGTGTGTAGTCATGCAAAAATGCTGATCTATGTTACTCTATCCCCAAAAGATGACCTTAATGGTACTATTTTCATGTTGTAAATCAAATGAATTGTTGATGAATTAGTGGTCAATGCTTATAAATTTAAAGCTCAAAAGTCAAATGTGGATGGGTTTATTTATTTATTTGTGTATTTATTTATTTTATGGCATAGAGATTAGCGGGTATTATCATATTGTGATGGTGATCATGTAATAGATGATTTAGATCTGCCTTGAGGGGTTGAGCCGTTGAATTCTCTTCTCATGCTTTTCTGCTTTCTTGCACCCAGACAATTACAATAGTGATTGATGTATTAACTAGGCATCATAAGAAAAGCTAAAATAAGATCTATCATACAGGTCATAAGCAATATACAACATATTGCAAACTTTGTACGGTGATGGTTGGTCTCGTTCATGGTCGTATGGTCAGGTACTTTGACAGAAAGATAGAAACAAAGTCTCTGATTGGCCGTGGTTGATAGTTGGATAAATAGGCCCATGCCATAAACTCTCAAATTGAGCAAATTGATGATGTGAAGTTCCCTTGATTGAACTAAATGACAAGAAAGATTCCCTCCGTCGCAAAACTAATTGTCTTCTGTATAGGTAGCGCATTATTCAAACTTGTTTTGGCGTTGCAGGAACTGTCCCTAGCCCCTACGACTGACTAGTTAATTGCTTTTACAATATTGAGGCTGTAATGGATTCATCTTTATTTGTTATATGATGTGTTATCCTTCAAATTCCTTATGGCTTCACCCTCCCTGATGTTCATATATCGCATGTTAATTAGCCAATCTCTAGCAATTGCATTGTATATACCAAACTTTCAAACTGTTTGCATGACACGTATCCATTTTATTAGAACTTAGATTCTGTCACTGGAAGCACTAACATGGCCATATATTGAAACACTTGGACGTTAACCTAAATTTTCATTGTTATTCGGAAGCCAAACCAAGAAAACTGTGAAGGAGAAGGATTGACACATGGGACGCGAAACAAACATTTAGAATAATGTCTCAAATAATAAAAATTATAATAATGTCTCAAATAATTTGCTATGTTTAAAATAATGTCTCGGATATTTTAAATAATGTCCGCATGTATCAATGTATGAGTAAATCCATGCTTCCGCTAGGGGAATCTAAGCTAAGGTGAAATGGGTGTGTGCCATGCCAATTTTTGAATGCCTGGTAATATCATGTGAAAAAAATATTTTGGTTCATTTTGCACATCTGACTTAATATTATTTAAGCCAGTTTTCCTTCCATTAATAGATTTGCTGATTTTGGAAAGATGTTAATGTTTCATGATGTTTTCACGACATCATGGAGACTTTATTCCAGACTTCTATATTGTTAGTGATGAATCACAAATCCCAGTCTCATTATTTGGCAATTTTGCATTTTACGTGTGCAGGTTGTGGACACTTGGGCTGATAAAGGGCAGAGAGGACACCTTGTTTATAAATATCATTTAAAAAGAATGAAAGGACAGCCAAAATTAACTACAAATCAGGTATATATTTGGCTTTGTCGTTCAAGTAGATGCTTTGTTTTATATTTTATCCAAGAAGCCATCTAATTATTATTAAATTTGGTTTCTTTTTCTTTTCAAGACTATAGGCTTGTTCGACTCTAGATTTTTGGACAGTGTTTTGATCTTTGAAAAATAGTATTTGTCTTAATTATTTCTGTATTAAGAAAGTTAAAGCTCTCTAACAAAGCTTTGCTTGGCAAGTGGTTGTGGAGATCCATGAATGAGAAGGGTAACTTTTGGAGAAGGGTGATTACCATTAAATATGTCTAGGACGGTTTCAGTTGATAGCCTTTTAGACCTAAGGGTTCTAATGGGCATTGTGGGGTTATATTTCTGAAGTATGGGAAAGATTTTCTGCCTTATTTTTCTTCTAAATTGGTGTCCCGTTGTTCCATCTGTTGTTGGCATGGCTTTCACGTGAAGGTGGCCCCCTTGAGAAACCTTTTCTATTCTCTTTGCATCATTGCACCTGATAGGGAGGCTTTGGTTGCTGATTATTGTCAACGAGTGTCTGACACTGGTTTTTGGTTGCTGGTTTTTATCTGTGAAGCCTTCATTGATGATAATATTATGCTAGCATTCTTGATAAGCTTAACGAGATTGCTCTTTGGGTTTTTCTCTTGAAAGTGTTAGATGAGATCTCAACTCTGAGGGGTCTTTACTGTCAAGTCCTACTATCTAAAGCTCGTTTCTGCTTTTCCTTCCTTTCAGCCCCTCTCATATGGGATGCTTCCTTGCAAGCCAATTTGAAGTATTTGGCTATTTAGGTTTCATAGTTTTTTTGGGAAGCATGTCATGGGAGTATTTTGACATGTGAAAATTTGTGAAGGAGAGGAAAGATCTTGGTAAATGGATGCTCCACATGCAAAGCGGATTTGGAATCTCGTAATCACTTGTTGCAGCATTGTCAATTTGCAAGAGCTCTTTGGAAGCTAGCCTGACTGGACTGGACTGATCTGCTTTTAACAGTCAGCAACTGGGGTTTGTACGTTAGGTCATCTAATGATGGAAACCATTGTCATACATCGCATTCATAGATCCAAAATCATGTGATGTCCATGTCATAATGAGCAAAAGACAAGACTCTTATTTCTATATATATATATATATGGCCTATTCTTTCTAGTTCCAACTCTTCCTGTCGAACTCTTTCCAGCTTTCTCCAACTTTGTCCTTCTCCATCCATCATTTTCCAACTAGGTCTTGCCTTTTCCAAGTTCTTCCAAGTCCTAATTTATTCTAGCTCCTTCCAGTTTCTTACTTTCTTCCAACTCATTCCTTCCCCCCCCCCCCAGTTTTCTAACAATTTTATTTATAATCGCTTCCAACTCTTTTCAATTCCTTCTGGCTTATTCCAGCTTCGTCCAGCTCTTTCCAACTTCTTCACGATCTTTCCAATTCTTTTCCTTTTCTTGTAGCTCCTTCCAGTTTCTTTCAACTTCTTCCTACTTCCAACTCCATTTTTACTAGCTGAAAAGAACAGGCATAGTGAGGACAATTTGTGGTTCATCATGAATGTCTTGTATGCTGTTATTTCTTGAATGTAACTAGATTGGGTTTCGTAGCTATGTTATCTATGCAAAATTAAAGTTGACTTATTATAATGTCTTCCTTCCATCCTTTGCTTGAGTATGCATATTGAATTCGAGATTAGGGGAGATTAAAACTGATAAGTCGAAGCTTCGGCTAATTGAGAACCGGTTGACTGACTTTTGGTTTGAAGAAAACCAAACATAAGCTTTCGACCAACCCGCTTCTGGTTAACTGAAATTTTCAGTTCGGCAGAATCCGAATGGTAACTGAAACTTTTCAGTTTGGCTTAACTAACTTTTTACATATTACTAGTTAACCACCTATTGAAAATGTTAATTCTCAAATTTCTCTCTCTCTCTCTCTCTATTTGACAATTCTTTATTGCACTTCATCTAAATCTAAGGTCTATATTTGACGAGTATATTAGTTTCGTTTTTCTTTCCTTTAAAAAAATTGAGCTTTTGGGTTTATTTTTCATTTGCTGTTACAATTTAGTAACTTATCCTTTCAGGTCCACTTTGTTCGAGGATGTCGAACCAAGACTTTACCTGAGTTGCCTGGGTAAGAATTTCAACATCTATTTAAACTTTGAAATGTGGCATTTTCAAAAAAAGAACTTATGAGAATATCTTGTTTCTGAAGGTTGGTATGCCATGACATTAGCAATGGTCAAGAAGCTATCTGCATTCCTGTTACCAATTTATTCGATGATGCACTTATTGATGAAGGCAAGTTCACGACTTTGTTCTGCATGATAGCTTTAATGAACCAGTTAAGCGTGCCTCCTTCCCCCCTCGCCCTCTCACTCACCGTGTGTGTGTGTGCGCGTGTGGCTGTGTGTTTTCTCTTTTCTTTTTGGGGGGGGTGTTGCTATTTATGTTAGTATCTTATCCCTTCCCGTTGATAATTTTATGGTTTTAATCTGAGAAAATAATTTTAGCAAAAATCTTTTTGCGGGTTTCATGAAATTTTCCTTTTTGCTTGCATTACTTAAGGCTGCAAATTTGCTTATTTGGATCTTCCCAAACGTGGGCTCTGCACTGGATTTTTTTTTGGGGGGGGGGGGGGTTGTCAATATTGGCTTATGGCTTCCATCGATGGTTTCTATTCTTGGTTTATGTAACTTGCCTGACCCCAATGGCCGTTGCTTTTGACCTTCGCATATCCTGTCTACGGCCCTGATCTTTTCATAGTTTAATGAACGTAACCCACTCATTACCATTCCCACCGACTCCTTCCCTCCCTTTCCCATATCTTCCCACACTTTAAAAAAATACTACTTATTCCCACTCTTTTCCACTTTCACCCACTTTCACCAACTCATTCCCACTCATACATATAAATATTATTTTTCATATTTTGAAAATTTTTTAATTTATATAATTGTGTGTACGAATAGTTTGATAATAATTATTTTTCATAGTTTTTGATAATCATAAAAATTGTAGATGACATAATTTTTGTTATATATATTGGAGAAATAATAATTTTTTTATGCTTTGTTAAGCAAATGTTAGTTTTTTTGTGACCGGTAGATATTTTGGGCTTGATTCTGTGTATGGAGGAGATGTTTAAATTTTTTTCGTTGGTTACGAAATATTTGTTATAAGTCACCAAAACGTCAATGGTTGTATGTGTAATAGATTTATTTTTCGTTCATAGTAATTTGAGGGAAAATTTGCAGATTTTTTTCCGGTATAATGAAGGAACGTATAAATTTTTTTGGCGTTGTTTGTACTTTGTGGTGGGAAGTGCAGATGTATTGTACGTGTATTTTGAGTAGATATTTTTTTACATGTGCGTTAGTAACAAAATATTGAAAATTCTTCACACAAATTGCATATGTTTGTTTTCCGTATACTGAGGGTTTGTTCTTTTCGTCGGGAAATATGGGTTGAGTTGGTTGAGATCGGTAGAAGTGAGTTAAAGTAGGTTGAAGTGAGTATTTTTTTATTGAAATGGGTTGAAATTGGTTGAAGTGAGTATTTTTTGTTGAAGTTGGTTGAATTGGATTGAAGTGGGTTGAATGTTTTTTTTGTATGATGGGTAGAAGTTGGTTGAAGTAAATTGAGGTGGATTAAAGTTGATATTTTTTTATTGAGGTTCCTGAATTGGATTAATGTGGGTTAAAGTTAGTTGAGGTTGGTAAATTTAGATTTACTAACGAAAAGAATAAGGAGTGAACATATGTGTATTTTTTTTGTTGTTCATATTTGATTAATATATGAAGAAAAAAATACATTCATAATTTGTTTTACGAATAATAAAAATTACTGTTTTTTGGGTAATAATGGCCACGAAATAATATTTCGTACCTAAGTCAACACAAATATTTTTTCAGTCTAATTTTTTTTTTCACGGTAATTATTATCACATATAAAGGATTATATTAAAAAAACAAAATACGTAACTTAAATCAACTCTCATACTTTATTCAACTCCTTCCCACTCCTTCCTATTTCTTCTTACTCTTTCCCAGTCATTCCCCTCCTTTCCCACACTTAAAAAAAATTACCACTCCCACCCACTCCTTCTCCCATTTTCCTACTCCTCCCCATCTCACACCTGTAATTTTCCAACGAAAAGAACAGGGTCTAAGTTTGATTCTTGAAGTATGGCTTTGGGAAATTTTAAACCTGATTGTAATTACTCTTATTATGCTTTACATGGTGAAGTGCCTATCCACTACGGCCTCTATGTACAACTTGCCAATGGGCTGGTAATGGACACTGTTTTGGAGGGATTGGGGGTGGCCGCACATGCATTGAACCAGGCCTAAAACCTAGCTTCACAGGTTCCTTTAGCGTTACAAGTTAGCAGTAGAAATCTTTTCCTTCTGATACTGTTTCACTTCCACGTGTTACCTTTCAATTTTTGATATTATTTGCTTATGCATTTCTCCCTCTTTCTAATGCTAGTATACACAAATATGTATTTATATCTATATCTATCTCTCAGTTTTAAAAAGTGCGAGGCGCACTGAAGCGCATAGGTTCCCAAAGCGCGAGGCGCAAGGCGTGAGGCGAAGGCGCATGCATCATGGACGCGATGCGCACTTCTATGCAAAAGTTTTTAAAAGAATTTCATATTGTACAAAGCATATTTTGCAAAAATAAGTTACATAAACGCGTTAAAAATGTGATTAGACATCGATATGACTACTAGCATAGCAAATAACCTTAAGACATAGTATCATGTCATTACAGTTCCTTAATGTATGTACTTACGGTACAAGTTTAGCTCACCTTTTAGCTCACAATGAAGGAAAAGAAGAAAAAAAAATGTAAGGCTAAGAAAAAGAAGAAAAAGGGGGAAGATATAGTTTTGCATCCTTGAGGCGCACCTCATCCCTTTCGAGGCGCTGACCCGGTAGCCTCACGCCGAGGCGCGCCTAGGCGTGCCTCAAGCGGGTTTTTTAAAACTAAGATCTATCTATCCCTACACATGCGCAAGCGCGCGCGCTCACACAAACACATGTATATATATGTACATATGTGCATATCTGTACATATGTATATGTGCACATGCGTATGCGTGTGTGTGTGTGTGTGTGTGTTGTGTGTTTGTATATATATATATATTTTCACATACTCGTGCACACACACACACACATATAAAGATACAAAGATATAAAGATAAATGCCAAAGTGATGAAACCCTTTGACAATGCACAAGGAGATGATCTGCAAATTCGTCCTCAAAACATATAGCACATCTACTTGGCAGCAAAACCCTGGGCATTTGAGGCTTCAAAACGTATGAAATGAAAATTTTTGACAGTGAAAGACACTTAAAGTGAGCCGTCGTTTTCATTTTCCCATTTTTGGTGAATATTAAACACAATTGTGACATATTGGATGGCAATTTGGGTAAACACATGCTACTGTAAATCTCTTTCTTTGCGAGTTTTCTGGAGACATGGATGAATCTCCCTCAGTCTTTTCTTATCTAATGTCTCCTATAGTATAGACAACCCAAAAGCTAACAAGTATTGCCGTCTAATGTTTTAATAATCGCAGGATTTACATACATCAAGACTGTAGAAGTTGCAGAAGGTGTAAATCTGCCTCCGACTGCTGCTGGATGTGCTTGTAAGGGGAACTGCACAAACCCCAAAACCTGTGCCTGTGCTAAACTTAATGGCTCTGATTTTCCATATGTACGTCGTGATGGTGGGAGGTGAGATCTTGAGTATAACTCGAGAGGTTGGGGACAAAGGGGAAGATTTCTAAAAGTATGCCTTAGATGCTTTTTTTGAAAAAAAAGTTGGGGCTAAGTTCATTTCTTTTATCCATTGTTGGTTCTGCTAAGTTGAAAGTGGAGCAAAATTTTTACCTAGTCTTTAACATGGTTGATCCACTTGCGATGGTAACTAGAACTATTGCTGGCCACTAGACCTTGCTGCTTTCTCTGTAATTCTTTTCATTCCCTAAAATTTTTTTGACGTTTTTTTATGCCCATTGACATTCGAGGTTGGTTGAGGCAAAGGACGTTGTCTTTGAATGTGGACCGAGCTGCAAATGCGGGCCTGGCTGCCTTAATCGCACATCTCAAAGGGGAATAAAGTACCATCTTGAGGTACCATATCGATCAATTAATCCCCATGCTTTTGCTCATGACGTGTGTGTGTTGATTGGTTTTCGTCTCTGGATCAGGTATACCGTACACATGATAAGGGTTGGGCTGTTAGATCACGGGACTTCATTCCTTCAGGTGCGCCAGTCTGTGAATACATTGGGCTGCTGAGGAGAAGTGATGAGGTTGATAATATATCTGGAAATGACTACATCTTTGAAATCGATTGCTGGCACACAATGAACGAGATTGAAGGCAGAGAGGTAATGAAGCAAATACTATCTATTCCTCTTTGGGATTGTTGAATTTTTATATGCTCGATTTTCTTCTAATTTTTGTATCCCTATGAGATTTGTAGTGGCTGTTGGCTGGGTGACATGTACCATAGCTTTCCTAGTATGTTTGAATGGACAGAGTCAGCTTTAAAATTGTTTCTCTGCTTAAACAGTTTGAGCATAGTTTGCTCATCGTTATGGTCTAAATTTTTACCCAAGCCCTTAGCCACATGGGGCGGCGGGGCGCTAGTGCATAGCAGACCTTGCCAGTCAGTCAAAGTTTGCTAGGGAGCCTTACCCGCAGGTGATTAGCTTAGATTAAGAAGCCTAAGCAAGCTAGTAAGCTAAACAAAGCTTACAAGAGCCACAAGAGAGAGTTAGGAATAGGGAGAATGTCTGTATTATTCTGAAGGATTGAATGGATTCAACAAATGACTCCTTTTACTATTTATAGGCTTCCATTCCCTCAATTTATGGTGAGGATTGATTTGATCCTATGTGGTTATTAGTTCTTTGTAACCTTCCATACAAATATTTAGATATTCTTATATACAAGAATCTAAAATGTTTTACAATATTAAGGAATCCTATGGAATTATCTACAGATCATCGTAGTTCCTAGGTAAGAGAAATTTGTGACAACGTGCATAGAATTAACTACCACTAGTTATTTATCGCTCGTTTCCCGTTGATGAAGTTATATCTTTACCATTAAGAGATTTTAAAATGCTGCAATGTCAGAATAGCACATGCTGATTTGTAAGTCGAGAAGAAATACAATTGAGAGGCAGATATTAGTCCCTGAAATGAACTCGTGATAGACTTATGGAAAGTGTAGGCACTAGGAGCATTGAACTAAAAGCGTGGTTATTTGTCCTGGTTAAGTTCGGCAAATAATGTCCCAATTGCTTCTTAACTCAATTGATCAAAGCCAAAAGAAATCTATGGCCCAAAGAAATACTCATAACTGTTCAAGAACCAATTCAACACAAAGCTTAAGCTGATGGTTTAAGGTCCAGGAATAGATTTATTCTCTAAGACATCCCCTCATGCGAATGTCCTTTGGGTTTGAAGCATGGATGCGGTAAAGCCTCCCCGTACTTTGTGCAATATATCGATATGTGGGCTGGTGAGATTCGAACTTGAGGCCACTTGCTCAGAAAGACTCTGATATTATTATGTTCAACAACCAACTCGACATAAAGTTTAAACTGATGTTGACAGCTCAGGAATAGGTTTATCCTTTAACAATAACCATTGAGATGATGTTCATGCATGTAACGACCTAACCCTTGCGTTGACTTCTATTCCCAGCAACATATTTACAGCAAAAACAATCTTGCTAAGCCAGTGTGTTCCATAGACATTCGTGGTATGCGCCACGTTCCGTGGCATACATGTTGTGTTCCATGGTTGAGGGAGTGTTTGCTAGCTATTACTCTATATGAGGATGCTATATGAGAGTAATTGTCTCTATTACTCATCTTATTCATGGGTTTTTATTGGGTAAATTATGATTCGACCAGTGGGTATCTCCTCTATTATGGAAGTTTCAAACCGGGTTCATGAACTTTATAAATTGAGCATCTTTAGCAAGCATCTTTTGTGTGGGCTGGTTGCTAATATTTGAGTGGCACTATGGAATGCCTCTTGGCACTGTTCCTTGTGGGCTATCTTCATTTTCTATTCTACATTTTATTGAGAGTTAGTGTTGAGATATTTTCGTTGTAATTGAAATCTTCCTTGGGCATTTACTTTGGAATATTTATCTCTTATTTGATCTTGTTGAGCTTGTATGTCATTTAAGATTTAACTTGTACTTTCACCTATATAGTGAATTTTGTGTTGTCTTGCTGCCCGTAGTTTTTCCCATTTTGAATTTTCACGTAAAAATCTTGTGCCTATTATTATGTTATTGATTTTGATTTATCCTTCTTAAATATTTATATCATTTCTCCCTTTCGTATACATCACTCGAATTTCAATTATTAATTTTTCCGAACAATAGCTTTCGATGGACGATACTCCTATCACATTGCTCGATCATCTTCCTGGCTTCTAGGTTTTTTTCAACTCGTTTCAACCAGATAAGAGCAAAACTGACCTGACACTATTATTGATCCGAAATCGATGCGGAGTTAAGTGGATTTAGATAATAGATTTTCTACCTGTTCAATTAAATGAGATAGGTTCAAGTCAAAATTATCGACATGAAAAAAAAACTATTTAACCCATTTAATTAAATGGGCTCACAGATTTTAAAAAAGCCTATTTATCCTATTTAATTAAATGAGTTAAACAGGTTAACACATTTACCCATTTATTATTTACATGTTTACCCTTTAATTTGATGATTAAGTACACAAAAATTAATACTAAATATGAAAATATAAATCATGATGAAATTAATCGGGTGAGCTTTATATAGTAATTGATTAATGTAGTATATAACATTAATGTTTAATTCTATTTAATTACAAATTAGTTGAAAACATCAAATGATTAAACGGGTAATCGGTGACCTAAACTTTTCACCTTGACCCGTTTATTTTAAAACAGCTTAAACGGGTCAAAATAAGGTCAATCAGTTAAAAATTAAGTGTGTTTAGCCTTCAACCGGTTCTTTAAATGCTTTTCAACTTCTCTCCTAGTGGATATTGCGGCGGGACTTTCAATAGAGTTCTTTTTGCTTGCGGGGGGCAACGTTCCAGACATCTTTGTCTCCCTAAACCTTGCGTTGGCAGGATATGCATAAGTTCTTTTGTTGTTAGTGTTGCGTGTGCCGTCACATCAGATTTATATGCTGTGCGGTGCCTTTTTACATGGGCTGATGGCTGAATGTATATTATGCATTATATTTGTGTTTGTATCATGGAAACTGGCTTTGTGAAGACAATCGCAGATGTTCCTGGTGCATTTCCAGACTCTCATGTATGGCTTTCTTTGTCCACTTATCTCAGAGACGCTTTGGAAATGTACCTCTATTTGCTACTAGTGTTTTGCCGAAGATCGCTGACAATACATTGGATGGTACGCCAGAGTTTTGCATTGATGCTGGTTCGAGAGGAAACGTTGCTAGATTTATCAACCATAGTTGTGAACCAAATCTTTTTGTGCAATGTATTCTGAGTGCACATCATGATCTACGACTTGCTCGAGTGGTGCTTTTTGCTGCGGAAAACATTTCCCCTCTGCAGGTAGTACGCTGCTGACCTATTCTCTTTCCTTTTCCCTTCCCTCGCTCCTATGGCTTATTGGTCACAGAATGTTCTGTTACATGATGTCGCTGCAAAATTTTCTGGTTTTTCTGCCAACTCCACCGCCCAATTATAGGTAGGTCAAGATGCACAGAGCTTTCTAACCATGACCAGCCAGGAGCGGCTGGGTTGGCTATGGAAGGCCCACAATGAGATAAAGAAAATAATAATAGATACCTAATAAATAAGTAACTAAATAGAATGTTTTAAGAGAGGAACTTGCCATATTTGGTAAAGAGTTTTTGGATATAAAAAGAGTTTTTTGGGGATATTAGTCGTTTGACTCTGATAAAAAAACTCTTTGAATTGTTTGGTTGATTAGATTTTTAGATTAACTTTTTATACGTAAAAAATTCTTTTACAAAAAGCTCTTTGGGATAGTTTTTTCAAATAGTTTTTTAATGTTTATTATTAAAATAACTATACTAATCTTATAATTTGGAGAAATTTACATTAAATGTTATTCACAAATTATATTCCCGAATGTTGAATGCTTATGTTTTAATTTTTCAATTTATTTATTTTTCTCTTTTGGGATAAAAGTTGTGAATGGTCATGATGTTGAAAATAATGTTTTTAATTTAAATGCTCTCTTAATTTAACGAATAATTTATGTTAGCCTTACATAATATATAAATATTTTTTATGTCACATAATTTCAATTGCTATTAAAGAAGAAAACATTTAACATTTAAAAAATATTTTGATAATAAATGCTGAAATTAGGAAAAGGTGTAAATGTAATTTTATATATCACATAATTTTTAATTCATAATTTATATCAAAAAGAAAAATAAATATCCAATGAAAAATTATTTTGTTAGAAAATAATGAAATTCAGTAATAGCCATAAGTGAAATTTTGTCAAATAATTTTTTTAGAAATAGCTAATTTCATCAAATATTTTTTTCACAAACAACTAATGTAATCTGTTAAGTTAAACAGTTAATGTAATATGCTAACAGCTAATACAGTCATCTAATAGCTAATAGCTAATGGTTGATTTCCAAACAAGGCCAAAGTCTATTGGAAAAGTACCACTAATGGCGATTGTTGGCTTTTGGATCAAAAGATCAAAATTGCTGGAATCAAACGACCTTGCTTCAATGTTGTCCTGAATTGCTAATTACAGCTACTTTGTTGATTCCAACACAACCATTCATTTCTACAATGAAACCCCATTAGCTATATAACAGGCATACAGGTTATGGGGAGGTCTGAGATGTGCTGTGTACACAAGCTTACTGTCTTGACCGATTGTCAGGGGGGCTTATTGCGAAGGAATCCTCGCCTGACTATGTCCTTGTAGTTTATTAGCTACGAATGAAAACATGTGGTGGTGCAGCGAAAATATTAACTAATATGAAAATTATGTTTCAGGTTTCTGTGAGATTGAGTCCTTGGACAAATAAGCAAGCTGATCTTTTTTGTTTATAATGTTACTAGATGACGTATGCTGATAAAATTACTAGTCTTTATGAACAGGAGCTTACATACGACTATGGGTACGCACTTGATAGCGTCATAGGCCCTGACGGAAAAGTCATAGTATTGCCTTGCTTCTGCGGGACAACAGATTGCAGGAAACGCTTGTACTAGTCACCTTATACATTGCTATGTAACAGTGTTGTAAATGAATTCATGTTCGTTGACCCAGGGATTGAGTTACTCATCCATAGTATATAACATTGCCAAGATATTCTTTCGTGATTGCCAAAATTGATGTCAAAATTTTATTGTGTTTATAGCCTTGGATTCAAAGATATTGTTTATGGGAGACATGCCATCGTTTTTTTGGGTCATTTATATATGTATGTTGTTAGAGCTATACCATCATTTGTGGAATTTATGCCTGGAATATTAATTATGCAATAGTAGCCAGAAAAAAAGCAGAATTGCATGTTTGAATATGTGTGTCCGTAAAACTTCGTGTTCTCTATCCAATGGTTTAGATACAAACTACACGTTATATGGTGAACGATAGTTCATTTTTACTAGAATATTATATTAATGATCAAATTTAAATTGTTATCCAAACATGATGCGTTTGATATTTGTTCTACCGTACCAGCAAGACGGTGAGTTTTCAAAGGGAAGCTCAAGGATGCATATTGGTGCAAACTGCGAGTGTCAATGCAAGCTGTAGGAATGACCTACGTGACAGCTTGACACCTCAAAAGCCTTAATAAGATCGAACCTTTTATGCTTAATGTTAGTTATTGGATGGCTCGGGATGAATGAAGTAGTAAACCAAATGGGTCATTGAGAAAGCAAAACAGTATCATAGATGGGTTCTTGGCTAGCATTCGGAGAACACTTTGGTGAGCCGCCTCAAGAATATGTTACCCACCTAGTATATGTAGAAATTTGAGATTTTGGAGATTTACTATTGACCCATCCGTGATTACCATCATTCTTTGTCTTCAGAAGCTTTCCATGAGGAAGTCAAATGATTGAGAAACTGCTTTCCTTCATGGCTATCCGGCCAGAATATGGGGTTGGGCGGGCCTAGAGCTACGCTAAGAGGACCAGTCTAAAACATGTGACAAGTTTTTCCTCCTCAATCGAAGAGGTTGGGGTCCTTGGGGATTTAAATCTCACTCAATATGAGGTTTCCTCTCCTTCACATTGTAGCCTTACACCCATTGTTATGGAATCCTTATCCTTCAAATCCCAGGCATAGAAGGGGGTTTGATTTGGCTGCTGAAAAAAAGTTTGTAGGTCATAAGCAAATATAAATTACAAGACTAGAAAAGGAGGTAAAATAGCAGATGGAAGATACATCAAACAGGTATATAGGTTAAATGAACGAAAAGGGGAGGACGGAGCACTAAAAGGTGTTGCCTAGACACATCATCGAAATTTGGAAGTACCATCTATTAACCATCTGGTCTCCAGTGTTAGGATCTATAATGACTCTAACCAAGGCAAAACTATTGTACTATGCTCTCACGTGAATGCTTGGGCTTAATGGGTTAGACGTTAATCTAGGCTCATCCCCAACCATGTGGAATTGTAAAAGATGGGAGTCGTTGAGATTTGAATGTGACTTCCTGCATGAGAAGACCCTAATGCTGGATCAAGGAACCAACTCAGCCAAGACTGCAGGCTGACAATTGTAGGCCGAAGATAGGTTAGAATATTGAACTATACAAGTAGGCAAAGCCTCTTCCTTATCAAGAAGGCAACAGCTCCTACAAGCTCCTCCCTGTAAAGGTGGTCCAGAGGCAGGTCAAGATTCAGTACTGGACACAGAAGGGCTTAGCTTTGTTATAGTCTTGTAGAGTTGTTGCTCCTCCGGCCTCCTTGGGCACGGCCAATTAGTTCCCAGTACACATTTGGATCGAATAAAATTCATCTCTCTTGGGCTCCCACACATGTTGAGGCCCTCCCCCGGCTGGAGATAGTTTCATGTTTTGCTTGACTTCATGTCCAACTGTCCAAGTCTCTAGTCCTGTATTCTGATAGCTAACCACTGCAAACAGAGAAGTTTATTTGCCAAGCAAATTTCCAAAGAACTGTCCACAGAAAATTAAGACCTATCTCTACCTAGTGATGTGTAATTTCCATTCTCATAAACAAAGTCGAAGCCATAAAATAATCTGTTTCTCAAGTCTCAAGTCTCAACTAATCATATCACATTCTTGATCTAGTAATAATCAAGGCAGATTAGTTAACAGCAAATATAGTGGAATTTGGTTATGATTCTTCCATACAAAGTTCAGGGGACAATAGTGCAGTAGGGAACATCATCCTCCTATTCAAGGGGAGTTCACTACTAACTATAAATCCCTAGATGCTTTTCATGCAGTGATTCCTTCTTGGGTTTCAGAAAAAATCTTGCATTTTTTCACCCCACCTGTGTTTTCAATTCATCGTAAGATCCACAGAGGGCATTGGAGAGCAGAAAATTCTATTCATAATTATGACTCCTTCAAGGATCCCCAAGAACCTGGGATCCGCACTACCAATTGTTAGTCATTCCTTGGATATGTGCACTATGACAATTATGCAGAGTGAGGCCAGTACTAGGAGTTGGAGAGTTTCTATGCAGGCCGGAATGCTTCTATCTGAGCAGAGTTGGAGAGTTTCTATGCAGGCCACCAGTACTAGGAGGTGCTACCATAGGTAGCTAATGGTGGTGACCTATGGTCTACCCTCCTAAAGATTAGCCTCCTAATGTTGTAACTTGTAAGTTGCCTCCCAATGGCTCACATGCAGATGATGATAATTTGGCATGATAGACCTCTATTTTTACTTTGATTTCCTCCCTTGATCCTACCCCATTTCCTTCTTGTTATTGTTGGATTTGCGTAGGGATTATGTAGTTTTGCTTCTTTTCTCTTGTGTTCGTCTCGTGTGATGAACATTCTCATTTGCAGGTAATTTTCATCCTAATTTGAGACATTCGGAGAGGAATAGTTGGAAGGATGAATGAAAGGAGAAATTTGAGGTAAGGAGCCAAGAAGAGGAGGGAAGAGCTGCAAAATCATGAGCCAAGTGTGAAAGGGCAAACCATGGCCACCAGTGCTCAAAGACATAATCGTGGTGCAAGTTGACGATTGCATTTGGAAGTGAACCAGCGACATGGGCACCTATGCTAGAAGGCACGGACGTGTCAATCTCCCCAGAATTTCCTGCAAAGTTTCGAGAGGCTGACACGGGCAGCGGTGCCTATCAGCACGGCTCGTGTATCCTATAGTGGCCAGAAGCACGCCTGTACTTGCTATAGTACCTGGAATGTGCATGTTTTGTCCAGACATGACCGTACCGTCAGGGATGTTCAAACAACTACTATAAATTCGCAATTGAGATTATTTTTAGGACATCTTTCATGAAGCTTTTACTTCAGGGTTTAGACTACTCTCTAGATTTCAATTCTCATTGTTATTGAAGATTGTTTTGAGCACTTTGAAGATTCATTATTCCTTCAGTATTCAATTCCCTAGTTTGGTCCTTAATATTTTTATCTCTAATTGCTTACTGTTTCAATTTTTCCAGGAGTTTTTAGGATAATGATTTGTGATAATTCTAGTGTGATTTTAATATTTTTAGCGACTAAAAATCCCAAGTTATTTAGGATTAACACTGATTACATCTTGATAATCATAAATTAGTCCTAACTGAACTTGTTCCATGCCTGCATTCATTGAATTTCACTTTGTTCACCATATGTTTGATAAAAGACTCGAATGTGTTTTCGTCTATCTTCATTCAGGTTTAAGGGGGAAATGAAAGGTGAAAAACCTTTACCTAGCGTTATTTAGAGGGCAACTAGGATTTAATATGACAATAATTAAGATTCCAATTGAGAATTAGAGATTATTTATCCTATATCTGTCCTTTCAAAGTAGGCAATTAGTATTAGTTTTCAAATCTTGAAAGAGGAAGGAGATCGGTGTTAATTGTCAATTTATTCATTCTCAAAGCACGTTTGGGTGAGTTTGATAGGGTTAATAAAGGTTTTCAGCCATAATTGTGCAGTTAATTCAAACCTCAGTGCTGTTTATTATCTAGTTCTCTTACTATATTCTTAGTGCCTAGTCGAATCCTTCGAATTGTTAGCAGAGCTTGAGCATTATAGTTAGCTTGGTAATTGAGAGCAAATTCCATGTGAAATCAGCACATACTTGCTGATTGCTGACTACATGGATACCATGCACTTGTGGATTAAACTACAACATGGTATCTAAGGTTAACGTGTATCAAAGAAACCTGAGTGCCAAGTTTGACGAGAATTGAAAATGAACCTTGGACTCTCCAAAAAGTTACAAGTGATATGCAAGAAACCTCATTAAAACTTTGTCATGAGGGATAAGAGGCTTGTTGGCCAAAGCAAATTTTCCAAGGAGAATAAAGGAGGTAGCCATCAGTAAAGAAAAAAATTGCAGCAACAATAACACCTCTCAGTATAGATCCCGCTTTGACGGAGTCACGAAAAAATTGCATCAACTCAAAAAAGAAAAATTCGTATCAACTCAAGAGGATGGTGGTGCTACACAGAACACCACACAGTCTGAAAGCATGGACCAAGACTCCAATCCAGAAAGTCCAACTCAAGCAAATGGTGCAATCCAAATCCAAAATCAACCATGCCAAAAATTATAGCATTAAATTTCAAGCAAGGTTGCATTTATGCTTAAAGTTTATAGAGTGATTGAAAAGTAGCAATGGCTGCGCAGACACTGGATCCTTGTTAGTTCACACTTTAGAAAATCACCTGCCGGTTAAACACTAGAGGTTATTTCCTTTTTTTAAAGTTAGTGTCACAAACAGTATGAAAAAGACAAAGAGAGGGCAATCCAAAGAGTAAATTAGTCAATCCAAAAGAGACTCGAGAAATATTGGGCTCCAGCCAGGGAGGGTAAGCAATTAACAGGTTGAGCACCGAGGGAAATTTGATCCACAAATTTATTACCAAGTAAATACATATATTTTTTTTTATGAGTAACCTAATTAAGTACATACCATATTGGCTGTGCATCTTCTGTAATTCCCTCCAAAACCAAGTATTGAAGAGCAATAGAGTACCTAGCAGTCCACTTCGTCCTCGCAGTGCTGTCCAGGGGGTCAATGTTCTTAACAAGAAACGAACCAGGCCCATGACCTACATACAAGTCAGTATTCATCATAGCATATCAGACTCATTTATTGCCAAAGCACTGGACTGATAAAGTAACTGCAAAGCATCGCCATGTTGCATTTATGCACAAGCAAAGTAAGATATTAGTATGGAGGACCACCTTCGATGATGAACATGGACGATATCGATCTCTTGTAAATGTATGAGAGTCTAGGAGCATCGCCATGGTGCGTATCAGAGAGCAGGAGCTTGCAAGGTGCTGTGTCAGTGTCACTACTAGGTAATCGTGGAGGATGAACTGAGTCAAAAGCTAGAGGGCTAAAAGGGGCAAACAAGAAAGAAAGTTGCAATTTTCAGAATAGTACGCACATACTTTGCACGGACGATGGCACTTTGACAAAGGGCCAACACCCGAACCATGGCTAAATCCCTTCCGCGAGCATTACCATACCTCTGTTGACATTTACTTCATCCATTGAAGGTAGTCAAAAGTAGAGTTTTGAGCATCAGTAAGGAAGTGAATAAATAAATAAATAAATAAACAGCAATAGTTAAAGAAGTAGAACCTTTCATGAAAGAGGTCTCCAAAATCGTCGACAATAACAGCAGAGGGGGGAGGCTGAAGCAGATGAAACGCAGCAAAGTATTTCTTGATGGCTTGGTCATCCTCCACGTACCTTTGATTTGAGGCACAACATGTAACAGCACAGGAAAAGGATGCCAAGAAAAAAACAGCGAAAGAAACTTACTTGATTTGAATTCGCTGAAAGTGTTCCGAGGAAGGATCAATCCCCTGTAACAATAATAAATACATGAAATGCAGAAATAGGAGAAGGGCTATAATTAGAGTAGAGAAAAGCAGCAAAAGGCCAAGGAGACCTGAGAGAGAAAAGGAGGTTTGGCTTCGAAACGGCGGCGATTGCAGATGAAAACGACGTAGCCCTCAGGTTCTGCAGCACAATTCAACGCATACTGAAACAGCAGCGATGTCTTCCCACTGCAATGCAAACAACAGAATTCCAGCGTTTCACATATCGACTAGTACCCAACCACCAGGGGGGAGTATAGAGAGAAAGAGACAGAGACGGAGACACGAGAGGTAACCAGGACGGAGGCCCGGAGAGCAGCGTGATCGGGTCCGTGTTATGCTGATAGTTGGTGCCGCCGTCGGATCGCCGGGCAGCTGTAATAGTAATGGTGGAGAAGAATCTCTCCATCATTATTCATTAGGGTTGCTCTTTCCTTTCTTTCTTTTTTTTTAAAATAACTTTCACGGTGCTTTCAGTTCCGCTTTTTGCAACCATCATTGGCTCATTGCTTAGCAATACCTATTCAAAAACAGGTGGATAAACTCCCATATACAGGTGGATAAAATTGTCATGTAGGATTTAAAACAGAATTTTTATTCAAAAAATGAAACCCCCACCCTTGCCACTACCAACAACAAACAAAACCTCCAAGAAACCGCCAAGTCGCTTCACTTTCGTCTCCCCACTGCTAATGCAACTACACTCCTTCTCTCACTAACTATCTTCATGCATCATCAAAGCAAATAACTTCACAACTTCCAGGAATAATCTCAACAATCAAGAGCATCATAATACACTTCAATTCAGCCCTAAAACAAGCATCAATGACAGAGAAAAGTGAAGGCAGGCATGTAGAATATGGTAATGAAGCTGAGAATGTAATGAATGACAACACAAGAAGACAACCTGGAATGACAATTACATATAAGCGAAAATCAAGGTAAGCAAAAATCTAATTTCTATTCTAGATTTTGCAACAAGATACACCTTTACAGCTTTCGTAGCTTGTTTTTAGCGAGGATTGAGGTTTCTTGTCAATTGTAAGTTGGAATTGTATGGTCTTCGTTATAGTGGGTTCTTGTCAATTGTAAATTCAATAAAGTTCATCCTCATAGTGTATTCTAACATGTGTGAGTGAAAACTAAAGTGAACAATATTCAATAATTCAGTGAACCGACCCAAAAAACTAGTGAACTTGTATTTAAATTTGAGTGCAGTTATATGCTGAATTTAATTGCAATTCAAAGCATGTTTTACAGTGAACCGTACTCAATATATCAGTGAACTACCTGTGAAAGAGGGAGTGAATTAGGGATGTTATTTCTGTTGTCAATTTTGCAATTAGCGAGACCTTTGGAGGTTCAGTTTCTTGATCTTGGCGGGGATTGAGGTTCCTGTCAGTTGTAGGTTGGAATTGTATGGTCTTCTTTGTTGTACTGCTTTTCTTGTTAGCCACAAATTTACCAAATTTCGATCTCATAGTGCCTGCTAACATGTGTTCATCAAAACTGAATTGAACAATATTCAATAATCCAGTGAACAAATCCATAGAAACTAGTGAGCCCACATTTAATTTTGAGTGCAGTTTTATGTTGAGTTTAGTTCCAATTCCCAGCAGATTAAACAGTGAACAATATTCATCAAGTCAGTGAACAAAAACAAAGAACATGGTGAATGACAATCTATTTTAAATTCATTATTTCTGCTGGTGGTAGAATATCATTGCTGCCCCTAACCTATAAATACCTAACCTTATAATAAACTTGAACTTAATGGTGAAAATTCACATTCATTTTATGAACAAACTTAAGTTATATAGTGAACCATATGAAGGCACATAATGAACATATTCATTATTTTATTTGTTCTCCTTGTATCTCAAATTTGGTTGTTCCACTTTCATTCCACTAATAGTGTTCCACTTTCATTCCACTAATAGTGTCCAGCTGATCTGTTTCAGATTATGCACTCATGTTTGCTAATCAATTATCGTATATTTATTTGTGAATTTAACATTATGCATCATATTTGGAATTAATGTCTATGAAGTTGTTCATTGAGCAAAAGAAATTTATTTATGGGATATATAGAGGCTATTCATTAATCCTAGAGAAATTGTTCATTGTATAATACTGAGTTTGTTAACTGTCTATGGCTAGTTTGTTTTCCATAATAATTTGTTAAGATAAAGATTATTCACCGAGACTATGCAATTTATTTATTATGTATGTTAAACTTGTTCACTAAATCTTAACTTCCTCTTTTCCAGAAGACCAAACGATGTCCCAGTGGAGTAGAACACCAAAGACTATAAACAACAGCCGACATATGCCTCCCAAATAGTAGCAACAGCAGAAGGATTATGACAATTTGGATTGATTTTTTTTTTTGCTCCATCATGTAAATGGTCAATCAAACAATATGAGAAGATTTGAGTTTAGGATAATATTTTATGATTACTATTTTTTGGGTCAAGTGTTAAGTTGACTCTATATGAAGCATGTATTTGTCGATCATGTACATATTTTTGAATTTGCTTGATGAAAATATAAAAGTTGTGAAGCTTGTTCATTCATCAAATAGATATTGTTTATCTATCAGCTTTTATATTGGACATGCGTGTATAAGTGGCGTGTACTAACTACCAAGTCATACTTTACAAAGAATGAATGTGATTAACATAATGAAAAAATTAAATGCTCATAATGAACAACTTTCAATAATCCAACAAATAAACCAAATATTTTGCAGTGAACAACCACGAGTTAATGAACACACCAAGTTTTGTTAGTGGACAATCTTGATTGACTTAAGCGACAACAATTTTTTTTTTTCATAAACTAATTATTTTGCATTGAACAACCTCTAGTTAGTTTATGAACAAATCAACTTTTGTTAGTGAACAATCTTGAGTTTTTTTTTGGGGGGGGGGATGAGTAGCAACCTTAAGTGACTTGAATAATAATGATAATTTTTTTGCCCCTAAACTAAAGAGTTTAGAGTGAACAACCTTGAGTGAATTAATGAACACATTGGTTATTATTAGTGAACAAGCTTGAGGACTTATATACAAAAGGGTTTTGAACTTATAGGAACTCAGCCAAAGGCACAACAGATAACAACTACCGCTGCAGGAAATGCGAATTAAGCAAGAGTCATCAAATACTTGTTAACTACAATAGTCAACTTTGTTCATTATACAAAAGTGTGCACTTCACGAGTCATATTGTTCATTACACAACTTAAGATTGTTCAATAAGATTTCACGACTTCAAATATACTTATCAAATAAACACATTTTTTTATACTAGTCAATGTCATTCATTAGAGCATTGAATGTCATAATCGTAAGTTAACACCTAGCAAGAGTTAAGACGGGGGGAGGATTAGACGGAGGTAATTATGACATTGTTCACTGCAATATTCAACTTTGTTCATTAGCAAACAAGGCAAACATAGTTTGGTTCCTACCAAAATAAGATTATGAAATTTGGTTCCTACCAAAATAATCTCTATTGATCCTATAATTGGCTTTCGACCACAATAATGCTCTAAAATTGAAAAAGGTACCCATTTTCAGCCAAATTAACACATTCCTCATATCAAACAATCTAATATTGAGATAGAAAATGGTGGCATATGACAAAGTAATCAAAACAACACCCCCCCCCCCAAAAAGAAATGAAGATTGTGATCATGCATGAACCCAAAAGTAATGTTGGGTTGCTGCTATGACTTGGGATGACAAACCTAACCTTGCAAAACAAGAGATAAGAACCAAAGACAGATAAAAAAGCAAAAACCAAACGTAATAGATGAACTTAATATGTAACAAACAATTCAAACTAACATTTGATACAATGGATACTAAAGAAAAGCATGAACAGTGTAATAACTCTTGAACACAATGCACAGTATCCTCACATCTACATTTGTATGATCCTTGTGATTTTGACCTTTATCTAGCTTGAATCCTGCTTCCCAACAACAAAACTGATGCACGCATCGCCCTCCACCTCTGGATTTACATCTGTAGCATACCATCGAATATCGAACATTGAAGCCAACCTTATATGCATAGTCATTGTAGATATGAAACACTTCACGTTCTGAGTTAGTTGTTGCCCCAACCAACACATCTTGCAAAGGTTGAAATTCAGTAATGGCACGATCATTGAACCCAAAACCTAAAATACAGAAAAAAAATATAAGTGAACAACATTGAAGATAATAATGAACTTTGAAGATTACAATAGTGAACAACAACGCCACAAATTTCATAAAATTGTCATAAATAAGAAAAATAGTGAACAAATGATAATGAATAGACAAAAGATCCATAATGAACAATACCACACTTTTTATAAAAGTGACATTACAATAAGAGCAGTGAACAAACAATAATGAACATATAGAACGTCCGATAATGAACAATGACAATATCTCAATTGTAAGTGGCAAAACAAAAAGCCCTGCAAATAAAGTCCTGAAAGCTATAAAGTCGTTTTTCTCAAAAACCAAATTAAATTATTAATAGGTGATAGTGAACAAATAGAAGCCGCATAAAGAACAACACCACAAATTTCATAAAATTAACATATTACAAAATAGTGAACAAATGAAAATGAACAGATAGAAGCTCGATAATGAACAATACCCCATTTTTAAAAAAGTGACATTATAATAAGAATAGTGAAAAAACAATAATGAACATATAGAATGTCAATAATGACCAATACCATATTAATTTTGAAATGATGATGAACAAACAAAATCTTAATAATGAACAATACCACACTACATAAAAAGGTGAACCTTATTACCATAATAATGAACAAACAATATGTTCAACACGTGATAATCTCACAAGACATGTCTTTAACTCCATCAACCTCAATATCCAAAGATTCATCATCAAACAAAGCTACGAAAAACATGAAAAGAAACTCGTCAATACGCTTACGCTCGTACTCCCACGGAAAAAAAAAAGATCTCTTACGAACAAATAAAAAATATAACAACATTAAGCCATTAGTGTACTTATGAATCAAACTTTCTGTAACTGTACATTCTTCAAGTTCTTCCTCTCTATCTTCCACAATGGCCAGGTCGGTATTAAATTCAAACTTTTCACTGTATCTTGAGAGACCAACTTTGATCAATACACTAGTAATGAAATTAGAAGATTGAAAATGCGATAACTTGTAGCATCTAACCACCCAAGCTACTACCCAGTGAAAAGCTTCAATCAGAGAAGTCAGGCACTAAACGTGGAAGAGAAATAGTTTCCTTGGCCATCAATACCATCATGCAGAACTTCCATCCATAATTGACAGCAGTTTTTTTTTTTTACGGTAGTTTTTTTTAAAAAAATGTTGAACGTTGCAATGCTGCTGATGTGGCACGTCCAATTGTCATTGACATGGCCTGAGAGCATAAACTCCCAGGTCTACATAATAAATTGCCCATTGATTAGTCTATTCGTCGGTCTTCACCTAAATCCCAATGCATGATTCCACATGACAGAGTTTGAGCCCTTGATTAGATTTGCCATACATATTTTTCTAATGATTTTTTTCCTCCATGTTGTGGAGGAAAATTTCTTTTTTTTTAACTTCTTTTTTGTTAAAGATTTAATTTTAATAATAAAAATACCCTATAAAACTAAAAAAAGGATAAAATTTAGGATTTAGTATTACAAAAATATTCATTTTTTATTGCTTACTAATAATGACAGTAACGACAATAATAACCACAATCTAAACAACAGAATAAAATTCATCTCTTCTTTTCTTTTTTCTCACCATTTCTTACCACTAAACACCAATTAACGTTCCAACTATTAGCTATGGACAATCGGTCCGATCTCCATCACATCAAGTGTGTCGATAAGTTTAGAATAAGGCCGGTGAAGAATCATAAAGGTCCATTTAAAGTATAATAACATATTAGATAATTAGTAGTCCATCCAATAACCTAATGCTTCTTTTGACATGTGGCTATGCTATACTTGATTAAGTTTATTATCAACACAATATATATAACAATAATTGTTCAATTACATAAAGGTTTTTTTTCCCCATAAGTTTGCTTTATTTTGAAACGGATATTAAACATATCAGTACAATCTCATTACTTTTCATAAAAACACAAATTTAACAGTGCATTTCACTAAGGGGTTGGCAAAACCCAACCCAACCTACTTTGCTAAGGGCACATTCTAACCCAAATAACCCAATCTGTTATCTAATCCTACTAGGTCCTATTTGGTAAAATTAACTGTTTCAATAGTGAATAGTGAATCAGGTAGCGGATAACTATTTAAGTATAGGTAACGGTTTGAATTTAGCTGTTAGCAGATAGTTGTTAGATGAACGATTGAAGCATATGTGCTTGGTAATTTTAACTATTGGGTTAGCTGATTAATATAAGACAAAATGATATGGATAATTTTCAAACATAAAATTTTCAAAGGTCATCTTTTGGCCCAAAAATATGAAACATTGCTTTTAAATTCCAAAAACTAATACTATTAGCTTTTCAGAAACACTACTTAAAATATGAAACGATACTCAAAATGTTAGTCAAAATATTAAGTTACCTGATGGAGGTCCCTCCATGCCCCTTGATTTAAAGAAGCAAATCAAGCTAGGTAATCTTATTATGCTGGTTAAAGGATGAATAAATCATCCAAGTTTTGTTTAAGTCTTAAAACTACAGGGCAAGGGTTCATTCCAGTAGCTAACCCGCTTTTGTGTGCTTAATTGCTCAAGCCTCCAAAGGGTTTAAGTCTAATATTTTTCATTGGGATTGAAGTTCAAAAAGTCAGTTTTACATCAAAATAAGTTTCATCCCATTTGGACTTCATTTGCCCATTCAAATTAGCAAATAAACCCAAGGTGTCCAAACTGCCCAGCAGGACCAGAATATACACGGTTTTGCTCCCTTCATAACTTGAGCTATATGATGGCTTAAGTCTTGAATTTTTACATTTTTGAAATCCTCATGATGTCTACTTCCAGGTCCAATCATTAGTTTTCAATAATACCCACAAGAGGATAGGAGATCAAGGCTTTTTTCCAAACAGGTCAGATTTGGCTCTAATCTACGTGGTAAAATGTTTAAGTCTAATTACCCTACTTAAACATGCTATAACCTTGATTTCTTTATGTGTGTGTGGGAGGGGGGTTATACATATCCCAAAGTTACCCTCATGGCCTGAAAACACAATCATACACACTTTTGCTAGGATTTATTTTTGCTCCAAAATCGGCCAGAATCTGTCTTTGAACTTGGCACACCATTCTAGACTTGGCACACGTCCCCATGTCATCCTATGCTGATTTGCTGCCTTGAAATGTTCACCCAATGAAGAACAAGCAGCCACCTTTTGATCACTTGCATTTGATTGGCTAGACAAAAAGCAAGCTCTACTTTACGGCTGACCAATGGGAATTCAGCAAGCATTCAACATGTATTAGGCTTAAGTATGAGTAGATCAATGTATAATAAGCATTTTACTTCATGATTTGAATGTATTAGATTAGCTTAAGCAAACTTGTACTTAATTAGCACAAAACCGGTTGTATTAAGGTCTTATGCCTTTCCTAGCTAGTAAGGAAAGGTAGAGGTGTGTGCTTGTGTATGTGTTTGCTAGCTTAGGCTTATAAATAGAATATGCACGGCCCCCTTGTAATATCATCTTCCAACTTTGAATGAAAATCAGTTTTGAGAGCTTGTAGCTTTCTTACCTCAAATACTAAACTTGTTTATCCTTAACTAAGCCAGTTAAGGTGGTGTTCAAGTGTAGTCTTAAACTTGATTAAGTGATGATATCTGTATCTTAATCATATTTTAAGGGCCCTAAACTTGAGTTTAGTGGTGTTTCTGTATCCAAACATTGAGTTTAGTTCTATCCCATTTGATGTTTAACCTCAAGGATTCAAAGAGAGTTAAGGTGAGTTTGCTAGCTTAATTTTGAGTTAGTAAATCTTATTGTTGATTCCCTTCCACTTTGCCTCAATTACAAGTCATTAACGTATCCATTCCCATGCTTATTCAAGGCTTAGACTACCTCTAATAGTCTAACTTCCATCACAAACTCCAAACCACTCTCAACCGTGCAAAGTGAGAATACACGGCTTCACGAACCAGCAAAGTGGCATGGCCTGCCTGTGCCTAGAAGCACGATCGTGCCACACTTGAACCGTGAAGTTTCTTTTATTTGCTTCATGTTCTTGATAGCCTGTAAGTTGGTTCCATCCATCCCTTGTGATATACATCAGATTACATCAAATTCCCTTTTGTTTTTCACTTAGAATCCCTTGATTCTAAGTTTCATTCCTCCCTCACATGTTTGTTGCCTCACAACCAACATATTACGTGCCACTTTCCTTGGTTTTCCCTTGATTGTATCTTCCCTTGGTTTGTAAGCCATCATTCTTATATTGAGTCCTAGCTTAGACCCTTGGCAGATACATCATTACCAAACACCAAAACTTAACTAATTAATATATTAATTTCGTCAAAATGTCAAATGTTACTCAAAACGCTGTTATTGAATACGACCCTACTAATGAATGATCTTTTAGACCAACAACTTACGCACTCAAATTCAAGCCCCCAACCTCTTGGAATCAACATCATCATCATCACCAGCATCGTCATTAATTAATTAATAATAATGATAATTATTGTAATTATTATTATTATTAATATTAATTAATATAATAATTATTTTTAATTATAATAATAATAATTATTACTACTACTACAATTGAGCTCTAGCGATAACAGACCTTATCGACAAAACTTTCGCATGTCCAGAAACTTCCCTTACCAGTGCTTGAGCCGCCCGCGACGGCTTCCTTGAGGGTCACCGCCGATCGAGCACCCTCCTGTAGGTATTAATTTTGCCTTTTAACATTGGCGTTCTTCCTGTTTAACTTCCTTGTCCAGAACGCTAGGTTCTCTATCTTTGGTCAATATAATCACTGGTTAGCTGTGTGCGTGGCATGGTGTTAACAAAGACATGGTTCGGCACACTAGGATAGAGTGGCTACCAAAGTGTTTGCATTTGTTCACATCGTATCATCTAGCCAAGTGTGTTATGGCCTGATTTAACTGAATTTATCGAATCTCTTGGGTAATATATTCTAGTGCATTTGTGGAATTAGCCTAGGTACTTTCTCTTGCCATCTAGCTAAGTGTTTTTCTGTAATAATTGTACTGGACTTAGAGGCGATTCAATCTGTCATGGAGTATCAGTTTGGTCCCTCATTTGCTAACTTTACTGAGGATCAAATCAAAGATCAATTTGATGAGAATGTAAGAAGGGTTATTATGGAGATGGAATCTCCATGTAAGGCACTATTGAAATTGAAAACGTTGAAGGATGATGGTAAAAGGATTATAGGCTGGCTCTTAATTCATATGAAAAATCTATGCAATTTCTATGTGTGTCTGTTCCTCTAAGTGAGAATGCTGCTCATTTGATTGAGTAACTTGCAATTTCCATCAATTTGAATATTGTCGTTTGCTTGTTGAAGTTGAATGAGTTTGAGTTGGTTAAACATTAATGTGACTTGGTCATGAAACTCAACATCTTAAATGTCAAAGCAAGTTTTAGGAGATCCTAAGCATGTTTGCATATGGGCTTGAAGGACGAAGCTCGTCAAGACGTTTTGGATGCTATACGATATGACCCCAATAATGAGGAGCTAAGAACGAAACTAAGGGTTTGTTTCGTAGGGGGAAAAATCATTTTCCATGAAAAATATTTTTCCAAGAAAAATGATTATCCACTTATATTTTTAGCTGGTTGGTAGAATGAAAAATCATTTTCTTTCCACTTCATTTTTTGCTATTTGATAGAATGAACCCCCCGTACTCACTTCATTTCGTTTTACCATAAACTCCCTTCCCTACTCACTACTCTGACCCGACCCAACCAATGAATTCCGTTTCTCTCTCATATTCAAAATCAAACCCAAAACATCAGTAAGAAATATACACAGTAACAAACCTAACAAAAGAGATAGTCAACATTAATGAATCTCAATTTTTTCACTACTCCCAAGGATTGCCCAGTTGACTTTGAGTGATATTAAATTCAGATTAAAGAAAATGGCGAACGGGGAGACGATGAGTGTCTCAGATTGCAAAGTTCTTCAAAAGGGCAACTGTAACAAGATCAGAAAACTCAAAAAATAATTACAGAGATTAACGATGGAAATTATTGATGAACATGATGAACATGAAGAAGAGGGGAAGAATGAGAGACAAAATGAGAATGAAAATAGAGTGATTCTAGGCACAATTAAAAGAAAATAGAACGAGAGACAAAATTGGGCAACGAAAATTTGGCTTGGAAAATCATTTTCCCTACTTTTTCAAGGGAAAACAATTTCCTTCAAATGGGGTAAAATGATTTTCCCCTGAAAATGATTTTCCCCTTCTTGTTTTACCAAACGACGTAAAATGGGAAAATTATTTTTCGGGAAAATAATTTTCCCCCTACCAAACACACCCTAAATAAAATAGAGAATTTTTTATGTAATCAATCCAAGGAGAAGGAGCCATCGAAGGGTACTGAAGTTAGTAAGATCGAATGTAACCCCTTAAGTTTTCCTATCAGTACATCATCAGCGACGTTAAGAACCCTAGTATGAGTATGGGGAGTTCCATGGAGGCCAAGCAGGGTGTTGGAAATGAGCAAGATGAGAATAAAAAAGATTCACTGAGGACTTTGTATGATAGTAATCCAAAAACCGCCCAGAGCCATATTGAACCTTTAGATATAAATTTTAGTGGGAAGAAAAGGGAGTATACATCAAAGGAGCAGAGTGATATAGCTCTAAGGAGGAGATTTCACCAAATCTCAATTAACATTGCGATGGCTTAGGAGATGCACACTTTGAGCAGAGTGATATAGCTCTAAGTAAGAAATTTCACCAAATCTCAACTAATATTGCTATGGCTAAGCAGATGCACAAGAATCAAACCGAGTAGAGATGATGTAATTAGGGGTGAACCTCAACTAATATTGCGATGGCTAAGCAGATGCACAAGAATCAAACCGAGTAGAGATGATGTAATTAGGGGTGAAATCTTTAGTTGCAGGTCGATTATGGATTTTGACGGGGATAGCATCAAAATGTGAATCCACATTGAAGCTTATGTCATGCTTGGAAGACAACAGATTTGTCCAGTCTACCATACCTGTGACTCACTCTTCAATCAATATGCCTAGAACGACAAGTGTTATATTTAAGATTTCAAAAGAAACTACAGAGGATATCTTTAAGCTTCCTTAAGCTGTCTCAAGCATCTTATGGGGAAACAAAGCAGGGATACCATATTGAGTTTTTTTTAATTTTTTTTTATCAATATTCAGTGGCATATATGACTATAAGAGTGCGTCGTTCTGGCTTGCCATGTCGAGAAGACAACAATGTGCATGCAAAGGAGTAGGAGGATGGGGGAGCGCACGGATAATGTCATCTAATTTATAGCAAAACTTCATGATGGTGATCACAAGGGGAAGGATACAAGAACCAAGAAAACAAGACCACAGAAAAGGAGCACTATGTCGAACCCACTGGACTTAGCAACCCTTGACACGAGGTATGAAACTAAATCTTTATATCTTAAGTCGTTTGGTATGGGGAGGACATCAGGAATGGAAGGAGATTAAAGTGATGGGTACACATCACTCAAAATCATATGGAACATAACACAACTACGAAAGCAACGTGCAACAAGAGGAAATTTAAATTATCAACCTTGGAAGATAACTTAGTTATCAAGAAACATGTGATATATGCCAATGCAATAATGAGAAGGGTTGCATTACGGTTGTGTCTAAGAGTAATACGGATTGTACATTGTTAACTGCATGTAAGATTCTTCTTGATCATTAACGCTCTTGTATCTATATTTGCATCACCCTATAGACAAAAAAAATTATTATTATTACTATTATTATTACTAATCATTAATATTCTTTTTAAAATAAGACAGATTTGGTTCCATGCTACAATCAACAGCCAACAAGAATTGAAATGCAATTTATTCTTTTTCTCTCATAACACATGAATTTATGATTCAAATTCCACCCTTCATACCTCAAAGATCATTTCTCAATCCATTTCATTCCATTTGTACTTACCAAATAAGACCTTAGAGAGTTAAGCACATTGCAACACTCATTGCACATAAAGAGAACATCGCATGCAATCTCTCGTTCAATCATCAATGAAAAGCCCTCACCCCCTCTCTACAATTTCTTCACTCAATCTCTCTATCTGAGCTCAAGCTCATCATCTTCTCTGTTTTTCCTTCACCGAGACAATCAATCTCCTGGAAGGCTCTATCATAGGCCTCAGATTTCTGATTTATCCCTTGCGCAGAGTGCACAGATATTCTAATAACCCAACCGCAACAACGATCTAAAGAGCAAAAACAGGTGCGTACTATTTACTAGAAAGGACACAAGTGCATATTCAACCTTGAGGTTCTATATTATACAGATACCAAAGATTTCGCAGGACAGGCTGGACAGCTCAACTGAATGTACTAAAAAAATATATAGAAGAGCTCACTGCAAACATGCAGGAATTGCTCCCTTGTATGAGTAACAATGTGGCTTCAGGCCCACAATCCCTGGTGCTCGAGACTTGATCTCCTCCGTTGGCAACTCACCAGCTCAAGAAAAAATAAGGCACCTTGAAACAACATACATAGCACAAAATCAATTATCCAAGTGAACTGTTGAGCCATTTCCAGCTGTTGCACCACTAAGATGCAATTCAGGAAGATCACCGCTCTCAAAAAAGGCATAGTGCAATGCCTTGACACATTTTTCTGCTTCATCGTCATTAACAATCAGGGATATATTGACCTGGAAATTAGCAGATAGGCAACTTAGTGCTAAGACACAAGGCAATTAATCTAGTCAAGAACATGGAGAGATCAAAAGACAGAGACCTTGGATGCTCCTTGTGAGATCATCTGGACATTGACATTGTTAGTTCGAAGAACATGGAAAGCCTGATAATAAGAGGCAAATATGAGCAATGACAATAAGAAACTCAGACAAAGTGAATGGAGATGCACCTAGAAAGTGCTATAGGAAGGTATTAGACTGACAAACCTTCTCCAGAATCAAAGAAGAATACTGGACATTCCCAATGAGCGAGATAATTGATCGATGCTGAAGCAAATTGACAACTGCAATCTTTTCCAACTCTTCAACGACACGATCAAGCTCCTGTCCAAAGAATATTAGTTAGCAACTTCCATCCCCACTGCAGCTCGACATTATTCCATTTTCCAAAAAAGTTACTGCAGAATCCAACATGACAATGGAACAGTAAACTAAAATATTATGTACAACTCCGTACTCTTGCCTGCTGAATCAGCTCTCTGCTCCAAAGTTTTGATGGGTCCAATGTAAGTGAGATACTGACTTCACTGGTGGCAACAACATCAACAGAGATTCCCAAATCTTCGAAGATTGAAAAGACCTGCTTGACAGACCAAGCCAAATCATTCACATTGAATTAGGGGTCTGTGCGGAGTTTAACACAGACAAAGATAATTAGGTAGTACAAAGGATTATTTGCCTGACCTTTGCAAGGAATCCAAACTGGCCAAGCATGCGAGTACTAACTATGTCCAACATTGTAACATTCCGTTTCAACACTATGCTAGTCAGTAGAACCTGCAATTTGAAGGAAACCATTCAGTGGTAAAAGTAAGAATGCTACCCATTGAAACTTGTTCAACATAGACCTGACTCATATCCCGTGTCCTGTTGATGATTGTCCCAGGAGCCTTTGGGTTGTAAGAATTTTTTACTCTCACCGGAACGTCCCCTTCCCTAGCAGGTCTCATTGATTGTGGGTGCAGTACCTACAGATAACATACATTGTCCCATTAAAAATCGACAGCACAGCCTTGCATTTTACCAGAAAAAAGAGGGCTGAAGCCTGCTTAATTGTAATCCATATAACAAATTCTCCCGAAAATCCTGGAGGGTTTTCAAACTAAGGATAAGAGGCAAGGGCAAATCAAGTGTATACAGAAAATTTTACCAGGATTAATTCATATAACTTCTAGTAACCTTAGAAGAGATGTTGTCATATGTCCACTTCAGTAGCTAACTCTACAGATTACAAGCACCCAAAGACCAAACAAATTCCCACTTCATACCTGCGCCCCAAAATATGCCAGCTCCGCAGCCTCATCAAACGTCAAATACGGTACAGGTTGGGCTCGAGGATATATTGTTGGGTCACATGTTAAGACACCATCAACATCTTTCCATACCTGAAAAAATTAAAACAAAGGAAACTTTGTTTAAAGAATCCAATAGGAAGGCCTGTGCAAATGTGGTAGTAAATTGATTCCGGTTACAATCATACTAACATCAAAACATAATTCAATTATTCATCCATGTGGATGAGACCCACACTGGGAGGTGGTGGTGTTGTTGTATCCATGTGGATGAGAATCATGAGATAGATTCACCTGTATCTCCCGCAAGCCCAGCGCTTTGCCAATGGTAGTAGCCGTTAAATCACTACCACCCCTGCCCAGTGTTGTAATAGCACCTGACTTGCAACCCTGTAATTCAAGAAGTGTCAACAAGATAAAACCACCCGAAAGTCTGATTTTCAACCAGGGATCCAAACAAAATTCAATAGAATAGTAACCTTTCCGAGGAACCCTGTAACAATGGGAATGGCAGGATCAGCCACCCAGTCATCATGCAATCTCTTGGCTAAGGCTGGATATGTTGCTTCTAAAATATCCGCATTTGTGAAGTCATCCGTTGTAATAAACCCACTAGCAAATGCATCATACTGCAAAACTCTAATCAGTATCATAGTTAGCATTCATTAATTGGCGAGCCCCTTCATTATGAATTAAAGAATGAATCAAATCTACCCAAGTAGGATTCGAACCTATGACCAATCAGTTATCTGTTAAACATTCCAGGCAAGCCTGACATAAAAGAAATAGTTACATGCGGTCGAACTGGAAACTAACCAGTGCTTAATTGTCCTTTCCAGTCGTATTTTTCTTGACAATTGCCAACTCCTTTTATTTGTCAAAGCCAAGAAGCGCACATTACATATCCAAAGGGCCCCCCCCTCCCAAAGAAAGAACTATTCAAGTGCAAGCCATAAAGCCTCGAACTATAATGGCATGGCAATGTAATTATGAATGTCAGACCTGCATCAAAAACACTTGCATAACACTAAAGCATTACATTATCATGCATATCTTTGACCCTGTAAGCCTGTACCATGAAATTGCTATCTCAAATATCAGCGTCACAATAAAATCCCCAGCAATTCTCAATCACTTTTGTAGTCTAATAAATTCTGGTTCTAGTGTCTGTCAACACCACAGGATAGGCAAGTTTTAAGGAGCAGCTGCGCTGAACGTGGCGGTTCGATAATACAGGGTACAAATTTTTCCATCGCATGACAAGCAGGAAAATTAATGAAGCATAGTAATACTGCGTATCCTCATAAGAAGAAATCCTTGTTTGCTTTTAGCGAATGGCTTGTGAAGAAAATGAAACTTACTTGGCGTGCCTTGATACCAATTTTGTTCATATATGCGGTAAAGATTCTCGTGGACATGCACTCTCCAAATGAAACAAGATAGTCCTTGGTACGTAGGGTGAGCTCCTTCATCATTGCAATACCCTTGAGGAGCTGCTCTAACTCCTCCAAGTGCGCTACAAGCATTACGCACAGAGGTCGAACAAAACAAGTTATTAGTTAGATCATGAAATACAAATATGATTGCTCAATAACGGGAAACTTGCACCTATATGAAATCGGAAGTAATTCCAGCTCTACATTGGACAGGGATGCTTACAGGATATAACAGAAATGTCAACTCCCAGCTCCCTGACCGTCCTGCAAGCGCCCAAAAGCAATTTAACAATTCATTCAAAAACAGAAAAGAAAATGCCAATAGGACGCCAAAAAGACGTTCTTCATCAGATTACCGAACATGGAGATCCTTGATGAGGCTAAGCTCAGGAATATCAGAGGCCTTGGATACTCCACAGCTGACGGCCTTCTCTCCAGCCTGCCCAGGAGAAATCAAAACAGTTTTTGTGATTATTTGAAAAAAGGAAAAGAAAAGAAAAGAAAATGAGCGGATGCATACATTAAGGAGATTGTTGGTGGTCTTGCCCATAGCAGAGAGGACAACAACAGGGTTCTCGTCAGGGAAGCTGAGAATGAGATCAGCGACCTCCTTCATCCTCTCTGCCGAAGCGACTGAGGATCCACCAAACTTCATAACCACCGTGAAGTTGTCCTTGGAATTGGGATTAGCAGCATTGCTTTGCCTCTGTCTTTCCTCAACCTTCTGACATCTGATGCTCCAGCAACCAAGTGCCGGAGGCGGAGTGGACGAGTGGTACAACCGGGAAAAGGAGGAAATGGAAGCACCAAACTTGAGGGTGGAGGAGGCTAAAAACGGACAAGTAAGTCTGCTAGGTCTGGAAATGGGAGTTCGGACGCCATAGAAATGCAAACAAGCTGCCATTGCTAGAATTGAACAGGGAAATCAAAGGGAGGGCTCGGCTAAGTCGACGAATTTGGTGAAAAGGAAGGAAGTGGGAGGCACGCCTTCGCCTTCGCCCTCGTCCTCACCCTGGCTGCGCTGGCCCTTGCGTGTGTTGGGGAGTGGGGACAAATGACAATGGTCAAGGCCCAACTAGTAGTATGAGGAGGTTAGTAGCGAAACAGGAAATTGCTACGCCGAAACTAGGGTTTTGCGTTTTGTTTTTTCTACCGGCCGCCCTACGGCCCTAGCCCCTAGGGCCAACTGGTAAGTGCCTATTCGCTTCGTTGCCACATATAAATTAGTAAATGAGTAAAATTAATAATGATTAAAAAAATTGATAACAGTGAAAAAAAGATTGTATTTTATAAAAGTTGGAAGATGTTGATCAAAAAATATGAATAAATAATATATATAACTTTTTTAGTTTAGTTTTTATTATAGTATTTGATAATTAAAAAGGTAACTAAAATTTGGTAAATTTTTGCAGTATATTTTTTTGGGTAATTTAATAAGTGTTGTTCATATTGTTTATATATTTACAAATTACTGTTAAAGACTCATGGATGCATGAAAAATTTCATAAGTTTTATAATTATATTAATTATTTATAAGTTAATAATAGGAATATCGCAATAAGAATGTGGAAGTAAAAGAGAAGATACTCTTATAATTAAAAAGTTGCTAATATTCACTTGGACTTTATTACGCTTAAAAGTTAAAATTGAAAAAAATACGATAAGTTTCCAAGTATTACAATAAAATAAACAATTTGTGTTAAGAATATTTCCAGTGATGCCTCTTTTTCTTTTTTAACTATTCATCCAACAACAACAACAACAACTCTCAGTGTGGGTTCTACTTTCGCAGGGTATGGGGAGATCCAGATGTAAGCAGGCTTACCTCTACCGACATTTCTGTCCGTAAAGAGGTTGATTCCACACGACCTAACTATTCATCCAAATATCTTATACAAAACAAAACTGTTTGTATATTATTGGACAATTAACTCAGCATAAAAGCAGGTATAGTATTTACATGGAAAATTAAAGAAGGTCCCAAAGTGGATATGGATAGGGTTGAGCAAAAAAACCGGGTACCCGGACCCAGATCCGGAACCGGTTTGGACCCGACGGGTCCGGATCCGGACTCGGTCCAACCGGGACCGGGACCGGTTCCAAAATTCAGGATCCGGTGGCAACCGGTTCCAGGTCTGGTTCCTGAAAGTTTGGAACCGGTATCGGTCCCGGTACCCGATTACCCGGTCTAATTACCCAATGATCTTTTGCATGCATAGTTATTAGTTAATGTTGGAGCCTTTTTCTTGCTTTTTTGTGATGTTTGTTTAGAAATATAAGTACTAACGTCTTTAGTGCTTAGTATTTGTTGGGTTGGTGGTGTACTTAATGGCTTAAATTCTGATAAAAGTTAATTTTAAAAAAATTAAAAAGTCAAAAAAGGGCACCGGGTACCCGGTTACGGAACCGGTCCCGACCGGTTTTGGGACCGGGTCCAGAAATTTTGGAACCGATTCAACCGGGACCGGGACCGGTTCCAAGAAATTGGACCGGGTACCCGGTCTTGCTCACCTCTAGATATGGATATTAAAATTCTAATGAAAGTGTATTAACTATCACCAAATGTTTAAATGATGTTGTTTCGAATTCATTGCTAACGTTAACAAAATTGATAAACTTTCACATCCTAACAAAAGTGAATTAAATTTAATTTTCTTCGGTATTCAGTTTGCATAAAATTGTAATGTTGTAATACTGGATGTAATATTAGTGATATAATATAATACCTTAATCAAAAGTAACATAATGTAATGTTTTATCATTATTGAGCATTCTCTTTTTTATTTGGAAAGAAAATCTTTGGAGTTGTAATTAATTGTATGTTTTTTTGGGGGGGGGGGAAGAAAGCCTTCCATTTATAATTGAATAACTCCTTTTTTTTATAAAAAAAAAGAACCATTAATTATCTAAGAAATTGTATGAGAATAACACTTGTTAAAAATGTAAGGGGTTTGTTTTGTATACTGAGCAAGTGACTTCTTAATTACTTTTCACACCGAAACAGGTATAGTTCAAAATTTAATCTCACAAATCACAATCATTCACTTTAGCTATGCTAAATTGCTAAGCGTGACAGCTTTGTTAAGAATGCACCAATCGAAAAATAAATCAACCAAAAAAAAATTTACATCAACACATGCTGACCCAAGTCACACACACACACACACACACACACACACACACACACACACACACACACACACACACACACACACACACACACACACACACACACATATATATATATATATATATATATATTGGGTTGCTGAAATCATATCTATAGGAGTGAGAGCACTGGCGGCCAGTGTCTTGCGTGGAAACATGTGGGGCCTGCGTGTTATGGGCATAGCAAGGAAAAGCTGGCAGCGAGGTGACTTGGGGGGCCACACGTGGAAACTCGACTGTCCAGTCCCCTTCTCCTACCTCTTTTTGTGATTTTTTTATTATTTTTTTGTTCTTATTTTTTTGAAGTAATATATAATTTTTATATGATTAAAAAAAGAGATTGTGTGTTATAAAGTGAGTTTATGATAAATATTTTTATTGGATGATTAAAATGAATTTAATGAATTAGAGAAGTGATAAAATATAAATTTTAAAATTATAAAATTTTGATAAAGTTTCAAATTTTAAAGCTTCCAATGAAAATGCTCTGGGAGAGTTGCATTCATCTGACAAAAATTTAGTACTCTCTGACTGTGTGACATAAAGCAGTTGCCACTTTACGCCTTTACAATGGCCTTGTCATGACGTTCATGTCATTACGATGTCAGAGTTTTCATTGGATGGAGGATGACTGTGCTTTGTTTCATTTCCTGTTCTTATATTTTTGTTTTGTTTCATAGGTGTTTTCACCAATGGGTTGATGCCATGTATTATTGGTAGCATGCTCTTTGCTTGAGGAGCTCAGGTGGCTTTTGATGATTTCCGTTAGACCAAATTTCTTTAGGCCGGCAATAGTATTTTGAGTAATATTTAATATTTTGATCAAATTAATATATTAATTAATTAATTTTTAATATTGAATAAATTAATATTTTGATTAACATTTTAAGTAGCGCTTAGTATTTTAAAAATGCTTTTGAAAAGCTAATAGTATTAACATTTAATATTTAAAAGTAGCGTTTTGTATTTTTTAGCCAAAAAATATTCTTCAAAATTTTTTTCTTTGAAAATTATCTATATCATTTTATGTCCATTTACATTAATCAATTAGCATAACAGCTAAATTTATCGAACACATTGGTTTAAGTCGTTCATTTAAACAGCTATCCGCTAATAATTAAATTAAAAACGCTATCCGCTATCTAAACCGTTATCCACTACCTAACCTAACAATTAATTTTACCGAACAGAACCTTAATCGAAAGAAAGTAACATTTCCTGACGGATGGATTATCGTGGGGCAATTTTGATCTGCAGCAGTCTCTAATGATGTGTGAGGCTTGTTTCCTTTAATCCATACGAGGCACAAATGCACAATCTAGCTTTCCTTATAATTTTGGAATGGGGGTTGACTTCTGTGTCGTTTTTTTCTTCGGAACATTTTAATAAAAATAAAATAAAAAGCAGCTTACTAGTAAGTGCGCACGGCATAGTGGCATTTTCAAACAAATGATTCCCATTAGTGGCATGTTTCAGCAAGGGGACAAAGGACAACACTTAGGCATTGCTCTCTTTTGTAAATCCAAATTTACAACCTTAACCAGTTTCAATTCACATCAACCCACTTCAACACACATCACAAATTTCAATAAAAATATATAAACTTCTCTACGTTTCAATCTACTTCAAATCATTTAAACCAACTTCAACTCACTTCCCATTATTTTAACCAACTTCTCCCAATCATACACAAAAAAAAATTCAACCTACTTCAACCCACTTTGACTCACTTCAACAAAAAAACAAATATTCACTTCAACCTACTTTAACTAATCTCAACCAACTTCACTCATTTACCAACTCATATTTCCCAACAAAAAAAAAATGCCCTTATATTGTAAACTCATACCTATAGATCTAATGTAATATAACTTGAGTTTCAGGGAGCTTGTTTTTTCTTGGAAAGAACCACATAAACCAAGGGGTAAGTTTTAAATTTTTTTTTATAAAAAAAACACGTATCGTGCCTCAGAGTTATAAACTTGAACCTAAAATACAATTTATAGATGGAATTTTTTTGGGGGGGGGGGGGGGGAACGAGGACAAGTCGAGTACTGACATGGCCTCAAGCCCTCGAAGCAAGGCAGGAACATGATGTGTCCAATCTCATAGATCCCAAATGGACGCTTGATTTCAACTTACAAATCTTTGGGGATTTTTTTCTTTGATTTTTGGCTCACGCCACATAAAGTAAGTACGCACATTCACACCGCATTCCTTGGCAACCAAACCAAACCAAGTAACCAACCAAATCTCGCTCTCCCTGTTAATGAGGCCATAATGTTCCAGCCCGCTTATACGGCAGAACATGATATGATCAGGCCGGGAAATGCCCGTTGCTTAGCACTCTTCATTACAATTTGGATAAGATTAAAACAGTAAAGGACAAAAAAAAAAAAGAAAAAGAAAAGAAAGATGGGGTCCTAACTCAAGTATTTCTTATACAATTTCTTGGCCAAGGCAAGTGAATCACCTTCACCCTTTGTGGGGTAGAGCTTTGTATCAGCTTGCCATTTGTTAGAATAGGATATCCATTCCCTTCTCCAAGCATCCAATCTAAAGGTCCCATTTTCTCTCAAAGCTTCTTGGAGGTGATTGAAATAGGTTGAAGCACGGGGACGGTAGTAGTCTTCAAGAAGTCCACTCCAGAATTTGTTTGCTAATCAGACAAGTAGCAGGAACCAAAAATCAGAGGCCGATATTTTTTGGGATTCACAAACTGTAGCAAACATAACCAAGTGCAAATTTACCATAATCATGGAGTTTGCTTTGATTGGTTTGTGTCGTATCAAACCACATTGTGATCTGAGTTCTTGCATTCCACTCGTACTGAGTGCAAAGTAAACAAAACCACCCGTATCAAATCACATTGGATTCATTAGTAACAATTTCTTATTGCACTCCGCTTTAAAAGGGCCAGGGTAAGCACAGTGAAGGATGAAATCAACTCTCACCTGCCTCAACTCCCTAGGATTTGAAGCCAAACTTTTTGCACTTTCCAGCCAAGTTCCAAGCAGAAAATTATCATCGGTAGCAAGAAGTTGGTCGACTTCTTCGATGAGCCGAATAAATTTTTCGCTGTGCAGATCTAAGGTTTCCAGATCCTTCCGTTGGAAAGCAATCACCGCTTTCAGGAATATATCATTTGCTAATTTTGAGAGTACTTGCCGAGTCAAGTCAACCAAATCATACCTGCATGTATGAAGCCAAGTCATATATGCTTCCAGTTTCCTCATGTATGTCATTTGGTCCCACCACACAAGGGCCGTGTATTCAGAAGTTAGCCACAGACACAAACTAAGAGACACGAGTGACAGATGCGCTCCATACTGAATTCCGTGCTTCTTGAAATAATTAGCAGAGTCCCACATCAATCTCCAAAGAGGTTGGGGACAGACCGTTGTATCATATACATACACCCATCATCTGGGGAATCCTCTATCATCTCAGTAATCCAGGAAGAAAGTGAATTAAGCATTACAAGTATAAATAACCAGGGGCAAAGAACCAGATAAGCTTTGCGTAACCTGAAAGTGATGCTTTCAGCAAGATCCGTCCCTGCCTCAAGAAACAGGTGTAAAGCCCTGATGACCTCCTGAGTTGGATACCACAAATGCGCCTGTGGCAGGGAAGAATCTGACTCTAACAAAATATGCCTGGCACTTCCTGAACTGGATACGACAAATGGACCACCTGGGTTTTCATTTGCTGGATCCCAGTCAGGAAACCGAACAATAAAATCCTTATTGTGGTCCTGAACAAAAGCAGACAAAAGGGAGCAGAAGAATAAGTCTGCCACAAGTAAAAGCAACATAGCATTGAATCAGCTTACACTGCTAAGCCGACACTCACGTTGATCAGTTCACACTTAGATTTTCCTCAAGCTATATACAAAAGGCATTTCTCTTGGAGAATAGACGTCTAGAAATTGAATTATACAACAGCAACACAGCAGGCCTAAAAGAGTTTTTTTTGAAAGCTCATTTGAACATAATGCATTGACATGAAAATTTTCATTCATTGCACACCAATTAAATTTCCAAGAATGACAACGTAATTCCACACAAATGTGCTACGTATCAGGAAAAGCCTTGTAAGTCCATTGAATGATACTAGCATTGTAAAAACAGGACATCAGAGTTTTGAACAAGGAAAAGCACTCCTAAATACATAATATCCTAGGGAAAGAGGCAAGTTTAGGAAATATGAGCAATCCACAACCTCTTAACCACCTTTATTCCATTGTATTGAACATATATTCTTGAATAGAATAGCCCTAAGAATTGATGTTACATATACAGTCAGCAAGTAATAAATAATGCAAGATAAACTAACCGCAATGCTGTCTGTACAGTTATAAATCGTGTGATAAAGAATATCCCAGGCTGTCTCTAGCTGATGAACCTCTTTACCATAGCGTCTATAACAGTAGTTTTTAATCCATTCCTGTAAGAAGACCAGAGAATAAACAATGTGAGGCATCATGAATAATTCATGGTGACACTGTAAGATGCAATTTTGCCAATGATAGGAAGCGGGAAGCAGCCTATGATAAGAGGGAGAAACAGAGAATGCATCTGTCCTATGGAATGTTGATTAGAGATTTAAATCAACTCTAAACAAAGGCCGCAAGTTCTGCAAGAAGCTAAAAAAAAAAAAAAACGTTTCAATGAAATTTTGCCAAACAAAGGGGAAGGACACTCAAAGTGAAAGGAGCACTGACCTCACACAAGGTGGGGCGGGGGGATCGGTAATTTACCCAAGACAAGGAAGATAATATACAGAAGACGAAAGGCAGAAAATGGAAGACAGAAAATCAACGCCAGGCCATTGAGCTTACATCTGGTGAAAAAGATCATCATCTTCTGTAAACAAATAGGACAACGATCTGAGAAGGCAATAGCCTTTTCTGGATGAAATCAGGGCATAATTTCCCCAAATCCTTTGAAATTCAGAAGCTGTCCCAAACAGTACAAATAGTGGTATAACCACTACTAGATCAATGAAGTTTCCTCCTCTTAACAGAAGAACTCTTACCAGGGCCGAATAATTGATGAAGTCACGAAATTCCGCCATTGTATTAGAAGCACTAGCCCAGGCTGTACCTTCCCAACTGAAGGATCTAATTGAAATCCCCTGCAACGCAGCAAAGGCCATTCCAACCTCCCTGATATTGTGCAATTCCTAGCGAAACTTAAACTTGTCCTCTCTAGAATATGGTCCATAAACACTAGTGAAGGCCAACCAAGAGAGACCACTGTCAACCAAAAGAAAGAAGCTGGTGACAAAGAACTCAACATCAAGTGAACAACTTCCTCTTCTCACATTGTCAGAATACCAACGACTAGACCTCTAGCTTGAAGGAAAGCAAAGTCACTCGATTTAAGCCCAAAGAATACAAGAATCAAAAAGAGATGACTCAAGTTTTGTTTCCCGGAAGCAAACAAGATCACTCTTCCAATCCTGCAACATAACAGATCTTTTACCTTACCTGTATTGTTTGAAACCCTCACATTCAAAGAGAGAATCCTAAACATAAGATTAAGATACCACCATCCCTACAAGGCCAAACACGTCACAAGAGTATTGAGTAGATCCCTGACCGTGGTTAACAACAAATTCTAGTCTTGCAACCCCATTTGCCTTCGAACATTCGATAGAGTTCTATGAGAATATTGCTTACCCTTACCATTTTATTTTTCAATTATTGACAAAAGTTGTGCAAGTTAATTTTTCACGGCTTAAGAAAGAAATACAAGTGCAAGAAGCAATACTTCTCACTTCAGAGGCTACACACTTCGAGACATTCTCCAAATTAATATTAGAGTCATCACACACATCATTGACTAAGGAGTTCTCACATTGGCAGTGAAGAAAAGATAAGTTCACATCAAGCCGCTTGACAGGGCAACGACCCCAAAGGCTAATGACGATAAGACGGTTGACATCTTCCATTTTTTATTCCTGAAGAATGGTGATGTCACAAGAAAACCTCCGTATCACCCACGTGACATTTCCCTGCTTAATCTGACAATTTAGTCCCCCGATATTCCAAATAAAGCCTTAATACTAGGCCCCATCAAGAAAGGTCACGTCCCCTACTTCAAATCCACCATTTTCAGCAACCCCTTGATCACCTTTCTTCCTACTAGCATCTAAAGAGGCTAGAAAAGAAAACAACTACATCTCTTGCACTTCAATTGGCAACTCCATATATTTACAGGAAAAAAAAAAAACAACACAATGCGCCAAAGCCCACAAAGAACCTCCATCCACATCCTCAGTTGGATCAATAATAGGAGAGGCATCTCCATCAACTCATAGGAGAGGAATCTCCATAAACTTCAATGGGAGAGGTAAAAACATTACCAGCAGTAACTTTTCTTTCCCATTCTTTTTCCTTAGAAAGTAAACAAAAAGTCCTCAGGAACAAAACAAAACAAAACGAAGGAGGCTCCTGCCCAATCATCCTCAAATTTGATTCAGGTATCATAGAGGCACTAGGTGAATTGCAACAAGAAGAGCTTGAATTAGATACAGGATAGCTCTCCAAGAGATCCTTGAGAACCTGGAATTGATTAACACAAGAAGGGGGGGCAGGGTGAAAGATCATCATTCCAGGACTTTCCACCCGATGGAACGGAGTGAACCTTATCCATTTCCTTAGGAAAAAACTGACTAGAAGCTGAACTCCCAGCATTGAAATTCTGCTTGTGATGCATTGCTAGCCCATTTTCCTGCAAATCACCTAGAGCACCTAGCACAGCTGCATAAACGTCCCACGAGCCACATGACCTCCACCTCCAACCCGTCAAGACAGATCTCTCAGAACCACCCACACAACTTTATAAACTCTTGTAATCTCATTGACCCTCCTTTAGAAGATGGCTGTTTTACGTGGTCCAGCCACGAGTAGATCCCCACTTTATCCCGTATTGATCATTTTCTTTTCTACATTGATTAGGATGATCATTTTCAGGGACTTCATCCAAGGCTACTTCTAACCACTTCCTCATTCTAATTCGAGTTGCGGAAGTCCATTTGGCGAAAAGACCTTTTAAACTCAAAAATGTTTGGCGTGAGATGGATGGATTTTCTGACCTTATGATATCCTTTTGGGAGGAACTCAATGTCTCTGGTTCCTTTAGTTTCATTCTAGCCAAAAAGTTGTGTTTTCTCAAGTCCAAGCTCAAAGATTGGAATAGGGATGTCTTTGCCACCTTGACGCTAAGAAGGCTCTATTGGTGGATAAGGTCAAGCGTCTGGATGGAAAGGAGCAACAACAATCTCTCACCTTTGATGATAGATTTAAGAGGTTGGATCTTAAGAGCGAGCTTTCAAAGGCATGTAATTAGATTGCCATCGGAGGCAGACAGCAAGGCAGCATTAGATTGAAGAAGGAGATCGCAACAGCAAATTCTTTCGCAGGATGGCTAATAACACAATAAAATTCAATGTTATTCATGACAGTAAGGTGGCTGGCGAGTACTATGTGGAGAGGACTTCTATTAAATGTGTAATTACCCAGTTCTATGTTAATCTTTATCAAGAAGAAACCATCTCGACCTTTCCTTGATGGGATTGATTATGATTCTATTAGCCTTGATGATGCTTTCGAGCTTGATGGAAAAGATAAAGCTCCAGATCCAGATGGTTTTAACATTGCCTTTTTCCAGCATTCTTGGAGTAATATCAAGGGGGAGAATATGAGACTTTTGCCTGATTTTCATAGGACTAGCATCTTTGAGAAAACTCTGAATGCCACTTTCATCAGCTTGATCCCTAAAGTGGCAGAGGCAGATGACATGAAGAAATTTAGACCCATTTCTAGTCAGGAGTGTGTATAAAATTCTTGCCAAGGCTCTTGCCTTGAGGATGAGAAAAGTCATTTGCAAAATTGTTGGCCCTTTATCAGCAAGCCTTCGTTCCCAGTCATCAAATTTTAGAAGCATCTTTGATAGCTAATGAGAGTATCGAATCCTCTCTCAAATCCAACTGATCCGAAATTCTGTGTAAGCTTGAGATTGAGAAGAATTTCAATCATGTCTCTTGGGATTTCCTTGTCACGATCCTTGAAAAAATGGGCTTCCCTAGCAAGTGGAGGAGATGGGTGTTCTTTTGCATTTCTACCGTCCGCTTTTCGGTTTTAATCAATGGTAAGCCCTCGGGTTTCTTCCCCAGTTCAAGAGGGCTTTGTCACAGTGACCCACTTTTTCCCCCTTGTTATTTATCTTGGTGATGAAATCACTTAGCAGAATGCTTATTAAAGCAACTAAGGCGGGCTTATCCGGCAGCATGCTGATCTCCCACCTTCTCTTTGCTGACACTCTTATTTTTTTGCAAATTGGATAAGAGTAACCTTGGGTATTTGAGGTGTGCCCTTCTCCTTTTTGAAGCAACGTCTGGGCTTAGAGTCAACTTATCAAAAAGTGTTCTTCCAATTGGAGAGGTTCCCGAGCTGATTCCTTTGGCTGAAGGGTTGATTGCCCGCCATCTTCTTACCTTCGTCTCCCTCTCAGTGCAAATTTTAAGAGCAAAGTTGTGTAGGAGCCTATTGTTCAAGAGCAAAGTAGCGCTCTTCCCTCTCAGGGTGGAAACCTAAGCTTTCGTCCAAAGGGGGTAAGCTCACTTTTTTTTTTAAAAAACAAGTAATCAAGAGAAGCACTAATAGACACCAAGGGAATGTTGCCCATTTACAAAAAGGACAATTACAAAAACATCATGCCCTTAGTGCATAATATTATCTACAAAATCCAAAAAGGTCAAATTAGTCTCATCATTCGGAATGTGACTCCAACTATACAACGTTCTCAAAAAGTAAAGCTTGAAATCTTGAAAGGGCCTTTCTTTGCCCTAAAAAATATGTCGAATACTTTCCTCCGTGTGGTCCACCAAATAGCCATAGGAATCATCTTCTATATTCCTAAAGCCCAACACTTTTTCATCCTTCTTCTCCACAGCACCAACACATCTTTCACCTTCAAAGGTTGCACACAACTAACAACCATCAAGGAGAGAACCAAATGCCAGAACGAAGAGACCCAATGACAATGCACAAGGAGGTGGTGGACTGATTCTTCCTCCTCAAGGCACATAGAGCACCTAATTAGCCCATGAAAATTCCTTCTTTTAAGTAAGTCTTCTGTGGGAACTTTTTCTTTGGTGGTTGTATAAGCAAAAAAAACTAAAAACTGTTCAAGACCATCTCAACCAGAAGCTTAAGCTGATAGTTGAAGGCCCACTAATAAGTTTATACTTTAACACGCCCCCCTCATACAAATGCCCCTTCGGCTTGAAACGTGGATGTTCCAAAGGCTCGTCTTATCTTGTGCAATAAATCAATATGAAGGCCCTTGAAATTCGAACCTGAAACCTCTCGCTCAGAAAAATTCTGATACCATGTTCAAGAACCATAGCAAAAGCTTAAGATGATGGTTGAATGCCCAAAAATAGGTTTTTACTCTAACAAAAACAAGCTTTCAGGGGAGCTTTTGACCTCCAAATGGCAACATAAAAATTAGAGAACTCGACCAATCATGAAAAGTACTACTGATGTAGGACGCTCTAAGAGCAATTCCCACACCTAGAAAATAACACAAGAACTTCTGAAAACTTAATAATTCAATTCATTCAAGTGTGTCTTTCCCCAAAGCACGGGGTGGGTTTATATAGGAAACAACACAACTAAAAAGGAATATAAAATAAATCTAAAGATTACGATAAGATTTGATAACTAAGAATAATATAGGAAAAAGATTTTATCCTAAAAGAGGATTCCTAGATTACGAAATCTCCTATTCTTTTTAGAATACACATTGCCATAGAATTCCTTAGGAGATACGACATCATTCTCCCCCACCGGAAAAGAACTCGACACCGACGAGTTGTCTTGGAGGTACCACTCTAAAAGAGTCGGATTTATAGCACGAAACTCATCTTCAGCAATCCAAGTAGCATCTGAATGGGGCCGCCCTGACCATTGCACCAGGAAGCGTCGGAATCCACCACGAGAAGAGGACACAAACTCATCATCTAACACCGCCTCGATGTCAGTCTGCGACTGTGGTAAAGGTGGAAATCTAGGGACCTGAGTACCTGCAGCAACCCCAAAAGGAAGACAAGGAGGCTCGAAAGTACCTCGATGAAGAGTGAGATCCTCCACATTGAAAATATGACTAATACCTAAACTGTCAGGGGATCAAGTACATATGCATTAGATCCCAACTTTCGAAAGATTTGGTAAGGTCCCATGGCACAAGCGTGAAGCTTTTTGAGGGAGTTTTTGGGTAATCGTTCAGGTCGAATCCGAGCCATAACAAAATCACCCACCTCAAAATTCACAGCTCTGCGATGTATGTCAGCGGAATGCTTATAACTGTCATTGCTTAAAGCAATCTTGCGTCGAATCTCAGCATGCAAGTCATGAATATGCTATGCAAATGTGGATGCAGGATGTGACACACGGGCATCAGGTGGGAGGGGAATGAGGTCACCGGGGGTACGGGGAGAGTAACCATGGACAATCTCAAAAGGACTCTTACCTGTGGTTCTATTGACTGCATTGTTATATGCAAACTCAACAAGGGGTAAAGTCAAATCCCAAGTGCCTTGTTTCTCGCCCACAACACATCTAAGTAATTCCCCCAAGACTGCGGTTAACAACCTCAGTTTGCCCATCCGTTTGAGGGTGAAAGGCCGTAGAAAATTTCAAAGTAGTACCACACAGTCTCCATAAGGTTTTCCAGAAATAGCTCATGAATTTGACATCCCTATTAGACACTATGGAAGTGGGAAGACCATGCAACCTGACAATCTCTCGAAAGACTAACTTAGCAACATGTGAAGCGTCAGCTGTCTTACTACAGGCAATAAAGTGGGCCATCTTAGAGAATCTGTCAACCACAACTAAGACTGAATCAAGACCACAGGATGTTCTAGGGAGACCTAGTACAAAGTCCATGCTAATGTCCTTCCACGGAGCATGCGGAATAGGAAGAGTGTAAAGTCCTGTATTGTGCTTCTTAATCTTAGCGATCTGACAGGTGCGGCATTGAGACACAATACGAAGTACATCTCTTTTGAGAGAAGGCCAGTAGAAGCGATCTACAACCAAAGCAATGGTCCTATCTTTACCTAGGTGGCCAGCTAATCCCCCAGCATGCATCTCCCAAACTAAGAAGTCTCGGAACGGCGTCTTAGGAATGCATAACTTGGACCCCCGAAACAGGAAACCGTCATGAATGACAAAGTCAACGTGATGGTTGCGATTTCCAGCCGAAAGGTCCGAGTAAATGAGTGAAAAGTCAGGACAAGAGGTGTAAGTGCCTTTGAGCTTGTCAAAACCGAGAACCTCAACCCGTATTGTTTGTAAGATGCAACCAATGCGGCTGAGGGCATCAGCTACCTTGTTCTCAACACCAGATTTGTGCTTAAGGACAAAGGAGTATTCACTGATATACTCAATCCACCTAGCATGCTTAGGGTTAATATTAGACTGAGAATTCCAGTGTTTAAGGGCCTCATGATCCGAATACACAACAAATTCATGCGGGAGAATGTAATAGCCCCAATGACGAAGGGACTGAAGCAGAGCATACAACTCCTTCTCATAGGTGGTATACTTAATCCGCCTAAATTCACTAAACTTTTCGCTAAAGAAGGCTATAGGATGTCCCTCCTGGCTTAACACTTCACCAATGCCATATCCAGAGGCATCGCAAGCAACCTCAAAAACCTTACTAAAGTCAGGATGCCTAAGGACTGGAGCAATTGACATCATCTCCTTAATCTCGTTAAAGGCAGATGCCGCTTTAGAAGTCCAATGAAATGGGCCTTTCTTCAAGCAGTCTGTAATACGGGGCATGATAGAGTTGAAGTGTCTGATAAACCTTCTGTAGAAGGAAGCAAGACCTTGAAAACTCCTAGCCTCGGTAAGGGTCTTAGGTTCAGGCCATTCTCTAATGGCTCTAACTTTGTCGGGGTCAGCGGAAATACCTTGAGCGGACACGATGAATCCTAAAAAGAGGACTTGGGTTTGAAGGAAGATGCATTTTTTTAGATTAGCAAAGAGCTTGGCCTCTCTAAGTGCGTTCAGGAGTTGCTTGAGATGGTCAACATGGTCTATCCTAGACTTGCTATATACCAAGATGTCGTTAAAATAGACAACCAGAAATTTTCCCATAAATGACTGAAGAACATGAGTCATGAGTCTCATAAAGGTACTGGGAGCGTTGGATAGTCCAAAAGACATAACCATCCACTCAAATAAGCCATCTTGGGTCTTAAAGGCAGTTTTCCATTCATCTCCTGGTCTAATACGGACTTGGTGGTAACCACTACGCAAGTCTATCTTAGAGAACCAGCTAGCCCCAACAAGACAATCAAGCATGTCCTCTAACCTTGGAATGGGAAACCTATACTTGACTGTAATCTTATTGATGGCTCTATTATCGACACATATCCTCCACGATCCGTCCTTCTTAGGGGTAAGGAGGGCAGGGACCGCACAGGGACTCATGCTATGACGAACGAAGCCCTTAGACAATAGGTCTTGAACCTGCCTATTTAATTCTGCTCGCTCAGTTGGATTCAACCTATAATGGGGAAGGTTAGGGAGTTGAGAACCAGGGACCAAGTCAGTCAATAGCATGCAAGTCAGTCAATAGCATGCTGTATGTCACAAAGGGGAGGGAGCTCACTAGGAAGTTCCTGAGGGACAACATCGACAAATTCTTTAAATAGGTCATCAATCTCAACTGGGAGGTCTTGGAAAGACAGGTCACCCGAAGGGACGTTAGGGAAGGCAATGGAGTCTGAAGTTAGCTCCCTAGCTAAGAT
>JACYFF010019584.1:126996194-127049580 GCA_017589665.1 Selenicereus undatus | reverse complement strand
CCCCCCCCAAAGTATAGTCTTTTAGGAGTGTCTAGGTATTTTTAGATAGCTTAGAGTTTGATTTTTGGAGTAGTTATAATTTTAGATTGAGTTTTAGTATTTAATTGTCGGTTTGTTTGAACTTAGACTAAAAATAGTTATTTTTGTTATTTTTCGATTTTAATTAATTCTTAGGGTTTATATAGTGTCCTAGTTTGCTCATATTCAATTTCGTAATTTTTGAAAATTATTTGATAATTTTTCAGATTTATTTTGCGAAATTGATATGTGCAGGTTTTTCGGCAATTAATTCTGAATATTTCGATTTTTAATTTTAATTTACGACTTTTAAGTATTTTTTGGTTCAGAAAGTTGTGTCCTAGAATTAGGGTGATTTTCTTAATCATTTTCGTATTTTTAGTCATCCAGATTATTTTATTTTTAATTTCAGATTCAATTTTCTGCTTATTTATTCTGCAGTAATTTTCTGATTTAATCTTCCTGAAATTAATCTGATAATATTCTGGAGTTATAAGCCTGTCCAGCTTAAGTATAATATTTTAGGTTACTGTTTAATAATTTTAATATTTATTTTTCTGATTATTAGTTGCTGTTTTGAGTTTTTATTTTTTATTTTTTTTTGGTAAGCTGTTTTGAGTTTTTATTAAAATTTCAGTTAATATTCTGATTTTATTTTTCTGAAAGATTCAGGAAATATTTTTACTGTTTTATTTCCAGAATATGATTCATAATATTTAGGAGAGTTATTAGGTCTTTTTCTAGATTTTTATTCATTAGATTTCAATTGTTTTAGAATTATTAAAATTAAATTTAACAAGTTGATTAATAAAATTACTTAGAAGCAAACTAGCCATTTAAAGCAATCTTTCCTCGTGGATCGATCCCTACTTCCCTATGCTATAAAAATTATATAATAACCGAAGTAGTGGTTAAATTTGTAGCCCTCGACAGGCATTACAACATTGCCATAGAATTCCTTAGGAGATACGACATCAACTACAAAAACTCTTAATAGTGAAGGACCGTCGAAGGTCCTGGGCCAAACAATTTCATCATTGCCTTGAGGGCTACCTTCATGTCAACAAGTTGAGCAAGAAGATTGCAAGCGCTTTCTTCTTCCCAATCATTAAGGTTTCTCAAGAGATAGGTTCCAAATTTCCAATGGCTCTGATATGCATTCCAAGAAATCACTTCCTCGACCATTGCACCTTTGAAATAAGCCATTCTAAAAAGATTCTTAAGAGGACGATCACCACGCCAAACATCATGTCAAAACAACACCATAGAGCTATTTCTAACCATAAAATGCGCCAAAGTTTTAGAGAGTTCCAAACCCGCATAGATAGATTTCCAACAACCCACCCCATGGGCTTAAGGACTCTTCTTGCTCCGCCACCCTAAATCATCCATCCCATATTTAGAAGTGATCACCTTTCTCCAAAGCGTATCCTCCTCTTTAGCAAACCTCTAAATCCGTTTGGTCTTGAGAGCATCATTCATCTCACAAGGAGGCCTAATACCTAGCCCTCCCTCTTGCTTGGGATGACAAACTTCCCCCCAATTGACCCAATGAAGACCATTAATAGTCCTTACTGCACCAAACAAAATCTCTCACGATTTTCTCCAAGCGACAAGCAATGCTAACGGGAATGGTAAACAAGGATATGAAATAGATGGGCAAACTCCAAAGAGTGCTTTTCAATAAAGTCAATCTCCCTCCTCTAGACAACAGATTAGATAGATTTTCACCCCATCAATCTCCTCCGAAACCTCTCCACCACTGGTTCCAACTACTTTGCTCTTATAAGTGGCGCCAAGAAGAAGACCAAGATACAAAGAAGGAAGATAGTCAACATAACCGAAGAAGTGAGCGAAGTGAGTAAGCGGTGGCACCTCATCAACAGGAACAAGAACACCGTTAGATAAGTTAACTAAGGTTGTCAAACAGGTCAGGTAAAGTTGAGTTCGTGTTCATGTTGAATTTAAATGGGTTAAAAAATCTTCGACCTGAGCCTAACCTGCTTATTAAAGGGTTGAAAACTTTGACCTATGCCCATCTATGTTTTAAACAGGTTGACCTGAAATTTACCCATTAACCCGTTTAATATAAACGGGTCAAGTTTAAATTATCCAATTACCTGTTTACCCGCTTAATATTTTGACTAAAATATAATTATCACGTACTATAAATCAATCTTTTGAGCGCAATATATCATCATAATGCAACAATTGTCCGTAATTCACAAGAACCATAATCTCAAAACAAAGATTGACTTGAGTAAACCCCACATTTTCATAATTACCCCAAAAAATACATGGCAATTGGTTAAACAGGTCAACCTATTTAACCCGTTTAATTAAACAAGTTAAATAGGTATTTTTTTCGTGTCAAAATGCTCAACATGAACCTAACCCAGTTAATTATATGTCAACCCATTTAATTAAATGGATTGAAAATCTTTAGCCAAACTTAATTTTGTATTCAATTCAGGTCGTTATCGACTCGGGTTAACTTTTGACCGCTCTAAAGTTAACTTTGAGGCCGACATCACTTCAAAAAGCACAAGGATACACCTCAAACAGCCCAATGACATTCATCAGGCTTGCAAAAGATCAAAGTATCATCAACCAAAAGTAAGTGAGAAATCAAAACATCCTTCGAACAAAAACTATTAATATGGATACCTTCTAAAATCCCACTTCATTTGCTTTAAGGTAGGCTCACTTTGTCGAAGAGCACTTTGTAAAGCCCCCCTATTTATTTCATATCCTAGTTCACTATCCCAACTAGCATCACTAATCATCTTGAGAAAATCATCAGAGACTTTCTTTGGTCCAATGATGAGACCAATACTGACTTCCATTGGGTTAATTGAGAAGAGGTACGTTCTGCCAAGCAAGAGGGAGGCCTAGGCATAAGACCTCTTCGTCATATGAGCCAAGCTCTAAAGACCACGTGGCTTTGGCATTTTGTTAAAGGGGAGGAAGCTCTTTGAAAAAATGTGATCAACACCAAATACGGGGTTCATAGTTGGGGTTGGTGGAGCAAGCAAGGCACCAATGCCCATGGGGTGGGTTGTTGGAAATCTATTTAGCTGGTTTGCCACATTTCATATCCTTAGGGTATTTTGAGGTTAAGAGCATATCTACAGTGCTTTTTGGCATAATGCTTGGTGCGAAGACTAATCTATCAAGATTTAATTTTCTGAAGCTTTTTAGGATGGCCCTTCTTGAAGAGGCTCCAGTGCATGATGTGGTCTCTTGGAACGGTGAACAAAGTCATTGGAATATGACATTTTCTAGGAGCCCCAATGATTGGGAAGAGGAAAGTGTTTGCCATTTTTTTGCTTGATGGAGGTTCTTCCCGAGGGTACTGATGAAATTATCTGGTCTTATGATTAATAATTCTTTTACTGCCAAGAGTTTTTGCGGCAAGCTTTCCAGTGGTGGGAATTGCCCTAATTTCCCTATAGATGGTATTAAAAAGTCTAAAGCGCCCACAAAGGCATTTTTTTGGGGCACAATTTTTCGCTTGGACGGCCACTAAACATAAGATCCCTACAGAGGATATGCTTGAAAGGAGAAACTTCAATGGGCCTAGTGGTGTTTTATGTGTCTTGAAGAAGAAGCGACGAACCATGTCCTTCATTGTAGTTAGGTTTCATCACTGTGGCATTTCTCTCTTTCCTTAATGGGTGTTAGATGGGTTCAACCTTTCTCTATCAAAGATGTTGTGGCGTGGAGAAGAAGAATGAAGAGGTATTTGGAAGATGACTCCAGCTATAGTTTTTGAGAATCTTACATAATTGGAGTCATGCATTTAATGGTGGAAGAAACATGAGTTTCTTGGATTTTGTAGATAATATTGTGCATGAGAGTTTGAGGGCATGATGTTTTTGTTTTTGCATCTTTTGTACATAAGTGGCATCCCTTTGATGTCTTTCTATTACAATCTTTTGATTACTCGTTAAAAAAAAAAAACCGCATCAAGCAGCTTCAAATCATCTAACTAAGATGCAATGCTTCCCCAACTTCATCCATCCTGCTTTTGTTTGAGGTGTGTCATCTTCACCATCACTATCTTCTTCATGTTGCACACATGTCACTGTTTTAATTTAGCTGTGTCGATTGCTGCTGGCCAGGCCAGACATGTATCCGTGTCCTGACCGATGCCGAGCCATGTCAACCCGGGTACACTGGGTCAAAATGCTAAGGCAAAGCATGATAGGTCACTATTGCTATGCTTTTAATAGCTCCAAAGTCGAAACAAACATCAACAATAGTAGAAGACCCAACATGTCTGACAAAATTTCGTCTACGATGAGACCAAATCAGAGGTATCCGCTTACCATAAGTTGGACTTCTTCGCTTCGAAATGCCATTTCAGACATAAGCTCATAAATGACTGGATTCTGCTCTATTCCTTCCATGCACATACCAACGCCAACCTTGGTTGAAAAAGGAGAATATTATTAGACAAAATAAGTTGTTGTCCATATATACATCATCATGAACAATGATGCATCATAACGATACATCATACCATACCATTGTTGAATTTTCACTGGTCCGAGCATCAATTGGGCCGGTAGATATGGAGTCCATGATGCCATACATTTCAATATTTCCACCAAAGTTGTGAAGCATACACCTGGTTAATCATCGACAACAGTTTAGCAACGGTACACTGATGGATAATTATCAATCCAACATTAAAGCACCTAATATGAACATTTCAGCAGTTGCTATGCACAACACTGACCAAATATAAGGAGTGCCATAGAATTGCGAGGACATCTTCCATATGGGTTTGACATCGGCAAAAAGATCAAGAACTATCATCTTCCCCTGAGGGACAGAATGAAGAAGTGCCTAACGTTTGTACAGCAAAAGGAGATAATTCAGTCAAATGATGTTCGAAAGTTATCTATATTCCAGTAAGATATCGAACGAAAAGAAGAACCTTGCTCATGGAACTTCAAAAAGGGTCAGTCACAAAAAAAGGAAGAAAAATATAACTACACAACATCAAAAAAATCGATAGCGCCGCAAATCATGTTCGACAAAAGCCGATAACTTACTTTCATTTGAGGTGGCTTCCAAAATTCAGAATCTGAATAGAATAACCATCCCTGCAATTGCATAAGTTATTTGGCTAATATTTACAGTAAACCAGAGAGGCAAAACACACAACCAACATGTCAGCACAATAATGATGCATATTGAAGTCAAAGAGAAGATCCTTCAGCAGAGCCTTTACTTAAATACGCATATGATATATGTGGAACATATTATGTATTTGCATCTATCTTTTTATCGGACAGATAATTGGGACGACGGTTTTCCCTTGAGAGACCTGTTCCTTGCCATTTTTAAGCTCTTGAGATGCATAGGGATGCCTTCATTGTTGATCATGGTAATAAGATTCACGTATGAGTCCATAATTACTTGGATGGCTTCCTGGATTGCTCTCAGTAACATGGCAGGCTACTTATTGTGCAAATTTAGACTTAATTAGGCAATTCCCAGCATTGCTACATGTCTCGTTAGGGTAGGCATTCCAGACAGCTATGGTTGTGTATGGTCTCATTTATTAGTCCGCAATGCCTTGCTAGACAGCCTTGCAAATTTTTCCTTGGCCCCCCCCCCCCCCCCCGGGCGAATTTGTTTTGCTCAAATACTCTTAACAGTATTTTACACACAAGTGCCACCATTTGAAGCTCCTTTGCTCTCTAGTTTATTTGCAACTTTATTTCCAAGTATTTTCAAGCGAACACAATTTATAATTAAATTCTTCAACGAATCAAAGATATTCTTATCAAGACTCTTTTTTTCTGAGATAGTGGGAACTTTTGTGAGTCTTCTTTTGATGTAATTGATTTTGTGGATAGCTTCCATCTTGGGTGCACATAATCCTTTTGTAGGATGCCTACTTGCATCCATCCCTTTGTACATTCTTCGGTTTAATATATTTGACTCTTTTTCCTTATCAAAAAAAAGGTAACCTGCTGTTACCTATAGATCTCTGTAGACCCTTTGGCACTGTCGTTCCTACCTCATCCTGCTCCTTTACACTTAGAACAATTGCTCCCCTCAAAGTTTGTTTGGAAGTTTTGAGTCCCGTATGAGTGTTTCTGTTCTATTAGTGAATCTTGGTGAACAGACACTTCATGTGCAAAAAGTACTCGCAATAATATAATACAGGAAGAAATCTTTGGTGAAAAATGCTTTCTGTGCAGACAACACTGGAATCCACCAATCACTTGCTGCAATACGTCATCGTGGGAGTTAGTTTCCTGGATTATTAGGTAGCTTATATATTGTTGACGCCAAAAATGTGTGGTTTTTATAATACCTTTATACCTGATTTATGCTCGAAATAATTATTATTTTTAGATTTTTATTTGATTTTAATTTATTTTACAGGTATTGAATAATTCGAGAAAAATACTTGAAAAAGGCGAAGGAACGCTGAACAAGGAGAAATTTGGCCAACTGGATTCAAACCTGAACCAAACAATAACAAAAACAAAAAAAAAAAATAAAAATAAAACCTCAGTCACGCATGAGGCACGTGACTAGCTTCATAATTCCCCCTCCCCTTCTCTTTCTCTCTCCTCTCATTTCCCCTCTGTCCCGTAACCCCCGAGCCCCTCAACCTTGTTTTTCTTCTTCTTCTTCAATCGCTTACCCCGTAACCCCCTCCCCCTGCTTGGCTTTTCATCTCCTCCTCACAGCCTTTAGCTCTCTCTCTCCCCTTTTTACACCTAGAACCTGAAAAGACCGGGACTTGAATGGGAGGGAGTGATTAATGGTGCAATTGAATACCCTTGGCTTGGAGAGCAGAAGGCGACCACGGCTACAAAAAGGAGGTCGGGAAGCCACGATTTGGATGTATGCTAGGTTGTAGTTTAAATGGTTGATGTTTAGTTTAGTTAATTTCAAGTTTAGTTTTCGGGATTTTTCATTTTCTGGCAGTTAGGGTTCATGTTCAAATTTTTGTATTGGCATTTGATTTCGATTGCTGATAGAATCAATATTTTGCCATATTCATGAACTATTGAAGCTTGGTGTTAGCTTACTCTGTTCAACCGTAGCCCCTGTTCTGTTTTTGTTGCTGTTCTGTTTTTGTTGCTCTGTTTCGATTCACTTCTGCTCGTTCTTCTCTGTTTCGATTCAGGCAGAGGTTGAAGAAGAATTGAAAGTTAAATTACTGCAAGGTGTTGCTCGCATAATTCATTTTCAGTTCGATTTCCGAAATTACCTTTTGGTACTCTCAAATCTCTTACAGTTTTTCAATTATTTTAGTTTGTAAATTCACTAAATCAAATATGATAATTTTCAGCCCAGTCAATTGTAACTTTCAGTTTCAATTAGGTTAAAATTGATAATAATCAAATTTCCTTCATCCCTGAGGACGATACTCGTAAACGTACAACGAAACCGTACGCTTGCGGAAAATTCACAACATATATTATTTCAGAAACCATCTCTAAGACTTAGGAGGAGCCATAGACCTACAATGTCAACAGATCCAGAAAAGGTAATTTCAGGGGTTGCTTTCTTATAGGAAATCATGGTCTACCTCCCTTTGGGGGGGGGGGGGTTGAGGGCAGAGTGACTTCTGTCATCGTAGTTGCATTTTTTTTTTTATCAGGAAAAGAATAGATATATTTCATTAACAAAAGGTTGGATGCAAAGATAGCATCCTACAAAAGGCTATACACATCCCATATGCACAGTATCCACAAAATCTAAGAGATCAAGAGAAGAGTAACAAAAGATCCCTTTGTCCCAAAAATAGAGAGCCTTGATGAAATAATCTTTAAAACATTGAAGTGGCATCTCCACACCCTCAAAGACTCTCCTATTTCTCTCACGCCAAATGCTCCAAAAAATTGCATAGGGAAATAATCTAGCAATCTTCTCCTTCGCTTTCCTTCCAAAAAAGTCATCCCATGCATAGAGGTGATCCGAAATAGAATTGGACAAAACCCAAGAAACTCCTAAACAACTAAAGGCTAGATCCCAAAGAGCTCTTGCAAAAGGGCAATGAAGCAATAAGTGGTTCACCGATTCTGCCGCAGCCTTGTATAACGGGCACCACTTCACCAAGATCTTCCCCCTCTTTTGCAAATTATCGTAAGTCAAAATACTGTCATGGGTAGCCTCCCAAACAAAAAAGACAGTCTAAATGGAGCCAGAGATTTCCCAATGATCTTCCGTGGAAAACACATTCCCCATATTCAATGCAAAAGTGCAAAAGGCACAGAGGCAAGCCTTATATAATAAGACTTCACCATGAAGCTCCCTTTAGGATTGAGATCCCATTTGACTGAATCAAGAGAGGATTGCCCGATAAGAATCTCATTCAGCTTAATAAGCAAGCTCATAAGGGAAGCGTCATCCACTAAGGCAACACAAATAAAAATAGGCGACCAAATGCACGACCCCGACACATTGTCACAATAAGCAGCCACAGTAGCTTCTTTATTCTCCGCAAGAGTATAAAGAGAAGGGAGCACCTTCAGTCTTCACACCAACGGTCATGCCAAAATAAAATAGTAGAGTCAGCGTCCAACTCAAAAGAAAGATGAGGATAAAATCTATCCCATCCTTTACAAATAAAACTCCAAAGGCTTACTCCATAGGGTCCATTTGGTCTAGAGGGAAACCACCCAAGCCCCTCCTCACCATACTTAGTACAAATCACCCTCCTCCAAAGGTTGGTCTTCTCATTTGTGAATCTCCATAGCCACTTACCAAGCAAAGCCTCATTAAAGAGCTTCAGGTCTCTAACTCCCAACCCTTCTTCTGACATGGGAAACTTAACAATATTCCATCTCACTAAATGATACTTGAAATCAGCACCGAAGGAGCCCCAAAGAAATTTCCTCTGAATGGCTTCCAACTTGGCCGCCACTGACGCCGGTATCGGAAAAAGAGATAGGAAGTAAGTGGGAATGCCAGAAAGGACGCTTCGGATGAGAGTGAATCTACCACCCTTGGAAAGATAGTTAGCTCTCCATCCAGAGAGTTTTTTCTCAAATCTTTCCACTATTGGCTCCCAGATAGATTTATCTTTGTATTTAGCTCCTAGCGGGAAACCAAGATAGTAAGTAGGAAAAGAATCCACGGTGCATCGTAACACACCCGCTAGCAATTGAATATTATCCACCTGGCCCACTAGCAAAATAGAGCTTTTAGCCAAGTTGACTCGTAGACCAGACACTGCCTCAAACCAGATGAGAATACAACGCAAGTTCACCATCTGCTCATAATCGTTGTCACAAAAAATGATTGTATCATCAACAAAGAGAAGATGGGATACATTAATGATAGTTGCGTTCCTTCAACCCACTGAAACCTAATAGGAGACCTGCTGAAGAGGCTGCACGCAACATCCTCGTGAAACCCTCCATGACCAACAAAAACAAAAGTGGAGAGATTGGATCTCCTTGGCGAAGGCCTCTAGAAGCCGAGAAAAAATCTGTAGGAAAACCATTGACAAGTATTGCAAAGGAAGCCGAAGAGACGCATTGTCGGATCCAAGTGATCCACCTCTCCCCGAATCCCATTCTACTCAAGACATACATCAAAAACTCCCAATTGATATGGTCATAGGCCTTTTCAATGTCCAACTTGCAGAAAACTCTTGGAATTCATTCTACAGTCAATAAGCTCATTTGCAATGAGTACGACATCCAAAATCTGACGACCCCCTACAAAGGCATTCTGATTCTCTGAGATAAGAGACCCTACCACACCTCTCAATCTTTGAGCTAAAACTTTAGAAAGAAGCTTGTAAATGCATCCGACTAAACTGATCGGTCGGTAGTCTCTAATATCCTCATAATTGGCCTTCTTAGGAATCAGCCCAATAAAAGTAGCATTGAGACTTGCCACAAATTTCCCAGTGTGGTAAAACTCTGAAAACATCCTTAGAACATCACTCCTAAGAGTGTCCCAATTCGCCTAGAGGAAAGCCATAGTCATATCATCTGGGCCAGGAGATTTATCACCACAGCAATCATGAAGAGCTTTAAAAATTTCCTCCTCTGAGAAATCCAACTGAAGCCCCTCTGTGGCAGCGTCTGATAAGGAGGGCATCATCAAGTTGTCAACCTTTGGTCTCCAAGCTTCAGACTCAGTAAAGAGGGATTTGTAGAAACCATGGATGGAAGACTTCATTTCATCCCAATCCTCAAAAACGGTTTCCATCCACAATCATAAAAGACAGAGTTGAATTTCCTGCGAAAATTAGCTACTCTATGAAAAATTCTAGTGTTTCGATCTCCAACTCTAAGCCACAATGCCCTTGACTTTTGTCTCCAGGAAATCTCATGCATAAGGATGACTTTCGCTAGCTAATCTCTATCAGCTTTTCTCTACTCCAATTCCTCATTAGAAAGACCAAAAGTTTCCTCTTTCACGTCAAGTTGGTTAATAGAATCCATGAGGTTGTACTTCCAAATCTTGATATCCGCAAAGACTTCTCTATTCCATTTCTTGATTTCCGCTTTGATCACCTTTAATTTCTTCGCAGCCACGAAACTAGCATATCCCTCAACACGAGCCTCTTCCCACCATCTTTTAATAAGATCCCGAAAACCTTCAACTTCAAGCCACATATTCTCAAATTTAAAAGGAATTCTCCCCCTCTGAAATGACCCATTTTCAAAGCAAACAGGGAAATGATCTGACAGAGGTTGAGGCAGCCTTTTTTGAATTGCGTCGATAAAATGATCCTCCCATTCCAAGGAGATAAGAAAACGGTCAAGTCTTGAATTGGGTGGAACCTCGCCACATCTAGACCAAGCAAAGTCACCCCCTTGTAAAGGAATATCAACCAGAGCACAACTATTAATGAAGCTATGGAATTCCTCCATAGAATTAGAGGGACTTAAACCCGAGCTCCTTTCGTGATGGTTTAAGATCTCATTGAAATCCCCTCCTACACACCAAGGCCCAGAACACTTGTCCTTAATAAGACGGAGCTCTTCCCAAAATCTCAATTTATCAGTCCTAGCTTGAGGGCTATACACACCTATGAAAACCCAATCGAAACCACTCTCGACCGTTTGAAAAATGCAAGTGATCGAGAAGTCTCCACAAACAGAAGACACCAAGCGATACACACTCTTGTCCCACATTATAAGGACACCCCCTGACAAGCCTACTGCATTAAGGGCTGCAAAATCAACAGAGTGATTACCCCATAACGCTCGAACATCTGAAAGTGATACGGCCTCCAATTTTGTCTCTTGTAGACACACAAGGTCACATTTCTAGTCTCTCAAAAAACTTTTAAGCAAAACTTTCTTGTCGCAGTCATTAATGCCCCTCACATTCCAAGAAAGCAATCTAAACATAAGGCACTAACGTCCCACTTGTAGAGGCACCAGCTCTGTCATAGTTCACTCCGCATTCAAGTCTTCGCAATTCTCTGTCTTCCTGTTGCCGGAGGTATTCTAACCACATTTTGTTTAGGCAAACTATTGTTTCTTTCAATTCTTGACAGAAGCTGAATCACCTCAGTCTCATACCCTGAAAAGGCCACACCAATACAGGATGCAATACCTTTAGTTTGGAGGCTACCCATTTAGAGACCTTCTCAGAATTCACATTCTGACCATCCCACACGTCCTCAACAGAAAAAGACTCATTGGAATTTTGAAGAAAAGAGAAATGAACTGCAAGAGGGGTTACCAAATCTTCCGAACCTAACGGGGGCCCAACGGAGATCAAGGGCCAATTATGCACTGGAAGCTCCCCCGCCCCCCCCCCCCCAACATTATCCTCAGAAACGCCTCCAAAATTCCGTTGTCCTACATTCAGGACAAGTGCATCCCTTACAACATCTTGAAGCAAATCGCAGGGAACACTCCCATACAAGCCTACCCCCAATTGAAGAGAACTTCCCACCAAAAATAGCGCAGATGAAATGGGAATGTCACCATGCCCCCTGAACCAAGGAAGACTCGCTGGAGAAGATCGGGCCAAGGGAGGAGGAGAAATGGGGGAAACATAATTAGAGTACAAATTCACAGCAAAACCCTTCGATGAACCTGAGAGTGCAACAGAATGGTCCTTAGCCCAAGCAGTACCAATATCATTAGAAAGCTGACCATTGATTTCCGCCTCAAGCCTTGCAGGGTCATACGAAGTAACTCTAGCTAGAGAAAAGGAGTCCAACTGGGCATTAAGGAGAGAAGCAAGGAGAGCATCTGCAGTAGCTTTGACCCCACCTGAGTCCTCCTTTTCTGAGAGGATTCCCCCAATGTCCCTCAATCTAAAGCCAAGGGAACGATTTCGACAAGTATAAACTTGAGAACTCTTAGGACAAGAGACACATCTTAGGCTCTCCTGGTTCAACATTGTAGTCCCAGAAGACAACCCCCTCCTTTGCACCTCCAACGGCTCGGCATGATCAAGAGTAATACCCAAATCACTCACCTCCTTACCTCTCCTCACAACTGAAGAAGATACCGTATCAGCATATGACCGAAGAAATGTAGCTGGTAGTCCCTTGAATCCACACTTGGGACAGCACCCAGGAGGGGGAGGAGGAATGACGGCATCAACCAGAGAGGATGATGGTTGGGAGGGCGAAGTTCTCGGCTGAACTAGAGGATCTAATGGAGAACGACCGACTATTTCAGCAATGAGGCCAAACATTTTGAACCATCCCCATTCATTCCACCCTACAGGGAGAATAACAAAGGAACGCTTGCCATCAGTGATGACTGAAAGTTGGGAGAATAACAAAGGAACGCTTGCCATCAGTGATGACTGAAAGTTGCAAGTAGTTTCCAGCGCGATTACTCCTGGACTCCAACATAAATATTCTTGATCATTGTCTCATTTGATTGCACCAATTTGCAGATTTAGATTTTCGAAACCTAGTCCAAGCCCTCAACAGCCATAAAACCACTTCCTCAGGAAACAAGATGGAGAACCTTCTGCCCCTGCCATTCTCAGATATCTTCAAAATATCCTCTTTAGTACCCACCACACTCAAATCAAATGACTTGCTTTCAATAGCCAAGAACTTCTTACAACCCCCTCTCATATTCCTCACCCACTGCGACCACAGAATAAAGTTGCTGAAAAAGCCTCCCGAAGCTAGACGGAGAATATGCCACAAAACGACCAGCACCGGCACCCCAAATGGACAAGCTACCACTAGAAGCCTTAAAAAACGGCTTGATCTGGGGGGAAAATAGAGGCGAAAATTTTTTCCGGCAACTTTCCGGTCACCGGAAAAGTTGCCGGAGGTAGACCTTCCAATGGGAATAGCTCCGGCGAGGACAAAAGATGCCGGCGACCACTCTGGCAGAGGAAGAAGGAGGCAGCTCACCAATAGAGCAAATCGGGGAGAAAAAGAAAAAAAAAAGGAAATCCAGCGACTTTCCGGCCACTGGAAAAGTCGCCAGGGCAGATAACCGGCACAAGAAGTACCGGCTAAGACAGAAAAAACCGGTCACCTACCTGATAGTTAAAGAAGGAGGAATCGACCCACTAACCACCGCAAATCTGAAGAAACCAAGTGAAGGACGGAAAGAGATGCCCACCGGCTCCGGCGACGTTAAGATGCCCACCAGCCGGTAGGGGGAACAGATCGACCAAGGCTCCCAAAGACCAAAGGACCACCGGACCTTAGGTTTGCCTCTGATGACCTCAAATCGACCCAGAGCTCTCTCCCCCCCCCCCCTCTCTGACTTTCAACAACTGTGGCTGACGGCGGTGGCGACTGCAGATGGTGGCCGGCGACTTGACGGAGGGCAACGGTCCGGCGGCCATTGGAATCTCAGACATCCATCTCCATCTCAACCTCAACCGTATACTTAGAACTTTTCTCTTCAAGCAAAATCTTGACACTTATTCATCATAGTTGCATTGATAAGCGAAGATGACAAAAGGATATTATTGAATAATGAAACTATTTGTGCATCAAAATACATAATTGCGTTGTTCTAGCAAGCCATTATCTGCATTTCTAGCCAGACTTTCTCCAGAACTGAAATTACTTTTTGAGACAAGGAGACAGGAGGGCCCAGGATAAGGAAGAAAGAAGAAAAGGAACATACTTGCATAAGCCAAACAGCATTCTTATCACCTTGGATCATCGCTTCAAAAACAGCAGCCCCAAGTGATGAGATATAAGTTGGATCATCAGTAGGGGGAGCATTTTCATTGAATGTGTCACTGACCATATCACAAAAAAGAACAAGGCTTACAAGAAATTGGAAAAGGTGAGCTATAAACATCAATAGCCATATCTGTGAGAACAGCATGCGCAAGAACACAGCCACCGCACTCTTGCCTAGCTTAATTTTAAACAAGGGTAGCATAACCAATATATATAGCTGAAACTGTCCAGAATCGTCTGAGAGGGATGGGCACATGTTAATTGTTGGATTGCACAGCAGTTACTTGCCATTGATCAGGCAAAGAAGAGACCACTAAAACAACCACAAAGGAGCCTTAACTTACCAGATAGAATGGCAACATCATTATAAAGCAGGAGAAAACCAAACAACGAAAGTGGTTGACAGACCAAATTGTTCGAAATAACACTTGAGAAAAGAATGATTTGAACTGCAGCCAACACACACTCCAGCAGAGAATGACTAGGCAAATAATTCAGAATGATTGTTTAGAAGGATAACTAAAAAATAATTTATACATAAACTTGCTCCGTATAGCAACAATGAGACTTGCAAAATGCAAAGATCAGTTACCAGCTGTAGATGTCAGTCACATCTCCATATTCTGGGGAAAAAAAATAATAACTATTACTTAATGTTGACGTAGAAAAATAATAATTAAACAAATCAAAGAATTAAAAACATGACTTTAACAAGGTTAGTAACATCCAAGTGCTGCATCCTATCACACAAAAGGTGAAGAACCAACATTATCATTCTATAATCCAGACAATAAAAAATAGTCTACTTTAGATTCAGTTTTTGTTGCTACTGTGCATGACAGATGACAACTAGAATAAGACCCCAGCTCTGAAATAAAACCTGTACATTCGGTCCAGCATCAAATTAAATCTCAATCACTCTTTTATTCAGGTTCTGGTCCATATATCCGTGAAGATAAGAAAGCAAAAACATGTTCCCCGAGAAAGTCTGTCGTCACACAACTGTGTCCTCAAGGAAGCTCGAAATACCCTGCCATGCCCAAGAAAAGTAACTAGAAGCCTGTTGTGTAACTGTACCACCCTTTTGCCCCATCAGGCTGGAAACTGAAAAGGTTGTCATCGGGTACATGGTAGACCCTCAGGTTTGAATTATTGTGGACATGAGTAATTTTCCAACTAGACTGTCAATTTAAACGGGTTGAGAATTCCTCAACCTAAACCTAACCCCTTTAATAAAGGAGTTGAAAAACCTTGATCTGTACCCATTTAGTTTTTAAACGAGTTGACCCACTTAACCCACCTAAGATAAATATGTCGAGTTCAGCCGCCTAATTACTCATTTACGCATTTAAGATTTTCGACTAATACGTAATTCTATAGCATTAAAAATTAAGTTTACATGTTACATTAAACAATTACTCTCTAAAACTCCCTTGATTCTTCATAATTCACATTTTTTTAAATTTTTGTATTCTTAATTATAATAAAATGATAAACGGATAAATGACACATGGGTATATGAGTTGACTTGTTTAACCTATTTAATTAAACGGGTTAAATAGGTACCCTTTTGTGTTGAGAATCTCGAGCTAAACCTAACCCATTTAATTAAATAGGTTGAATGTGTCAACCTATTTAATTAAACAGGTTGAAAATTTATACCGAAACCTACTTAAATTCGTGCCGGTTTCGGGTAGGTAATCCTGTCAAGTCAGTTTTTCCCAGCTCTACCTATTATGTCCAGTTTCTTGAAATTTTCTGAGTTAGTTGTAGCAACATACAGAGAACAAGATGTGTAATGTCTAGAAATGCATGGCGCTTTATCTTGCCTCAAACATGCACTTCCAGAATCCCAAGAGCATCACAAATCTCCACAGATATTATATATCACATGACATCCACACCGTGGTTCCAAAGGCTCGGCCATGTTGTGGAGAAGGATTTTCCTTAAAAGAAAAGGGGAAAAAGGAAGTTGAATTACACCTATAGTAACCCCCCAAAAAAACGACTTTAAAATGGATCCAAAAATTATTCAAATCCAGTTGAAGCAAAGCACCAAATTTGTCATGCAGCGCTGCATTGTCTAACAACACATGTTAGAACCCCTTGTGTGAATGGGGTCGTAAAATTTGGATCAAATCTTCAAGTCAGGTACGAATCAATTTCTCTGGCTGTTCTTTGGGTACTTCAGAATCCAATATAAACAAAAATGAAATCTTGGGAGGTATAAAATAAACCATCCAAGAAGTTGAATATTCCGTACGCAAATAACTTTTCCAGGTGAGTGACGGGTTCAACAGTTGCAGATCCAGAAATATTGTACATAGGTGTACTACTTTTAACCACCTAAAATTTGATAAAAACCAATTAATTGTTTGGGTCTATTTCAAGTAGTTAAGGATATTTATACTGAATTCAAATTTTAATCCCCCTTCAAACCAATGGGTGCCCGGGACAATCTCACCAACAATATACATCTGCCCTTGGGGTTGGGATTTTACAGACCCAAAATTTGCATAACGCCATAAAAAATAAAAAAATAAAAAATAAAACTTTGGAGTGGGGCATGAGAATACGAGAACTCCTACACATATTTCAAATGCACCATATACATACATGGACATGGGCAAACAAGTCATAGACATCAATGCCAAAAAGGCAATAAGTGGTGAACATCTAATGCAGCTTGACGAGGCCTACAAGAGGTTTGATGTGGTTATGATGCAGTCTTAACAAGGCATCGCATAGCAAAATTAGATATTCTTATGGTCCAAAACTAAAACTGGTTGATACTCGCAATGCATCCTAAAGTTAAGTATTTCTGCGTTCTTAAGGTGTAACTTGTAAACCCTAGGTTTTTAAATATCCTATCATTATCAATGATACAATCACTAAACAACTTACTGAGTGAATTACAAATGAGCAACTCACCATTAATTTGTTGCTTTATAAAGGCCTTGCCAATTTTGACAAATAAAGGATCAGAAGGATCCAATAGAAACGTACAACACCATCTGGGGTCAGCATTGATAGAATTCCTGGGGAAGGGAAGAGAGAAAAGAAAAGGCTAAGGATACAGAATATGAATTCAATTCTTCCATGAAGCGCAAACAGCAGAAAGAGAGCGCCAAGGAAAAGAACACAAGAAGTGACATACCAGTTCCCCAGCTTCGTTATATTTGACAAAGGGTACATTTTTTTAAATGCTGCGGGTACATTTCCAGAAAATGAAGGCAATACTGGATACAAAACACGTTCATTAGACATCTGAACAGCTTTATTATAGCAATAATTTTACATAAATATGAGTTACCACTTCTGTCTGCCAATGGCTAAAGTAATGGCCCCTTTTTTTTAAGTGGCTAAAGTAATAGAAATTCAATCAAGCCTATACCCTAAACATCCGTTACCCTAGAATCCCACTAGTGGAGGACGTAGAAATTTCGTATTAGGGTGTCCCTCTTTTCAGCTCTCTACAATTTCATATATACCAATTAATTTTTATGGGTATCCCTTCAAAAATTAACAATTTTTATAAGAAATTACCACCAAAAAAAAATCCGAATACCAGTTGCTTGGGACCCCAGTATTCATTAGGTGTATTCCCCCCTGAATCCCACCCAGAAGTGCAGTGTTGGCCGAGTCAAATGTACGCAATCTTACCTCCACAGTTGAGAGTTTTTCCATTAGATCCTATGCTAACAGTTTTAGTGTTTTACTCACATACTACAAATAAAAGAACCAGAGAATACTAAGCAATTTAATATCTACTTTAGTCATAGAAATAACGAAACTAATTTAGAAATACCTGGCACCATGCCTAGTTCCAACATGCGTGACAATATCCGTTTCTGTAATGCCAGTTGCAGATCTAACCAATTTTGTGACAGTGGCCCACCCCACCTTTTGCAGGACATGCAATAACTGTTAGAGACTTAAAGTTGGAATAATAAACGCCAAAAACATTTAAGCTTAAGCTGAATTCCATAAGAAGAAATTGCTGGTACTTTAATAGCTTATAGAGAGAATAGATCATCGAACTTGGCAAGAACATGTGGGAAGTCAATACCACCAACACGCCAACAACTAAGAATCTGACCAGAGACATCCAGCAAATTTATTCATGTGAAAGTGGGGCGTTCACTGTTCCAAAAATCTTGATTTAAAAAAAAAAAAACTGCTCCAAAAACCTTGATTTTAGGCTAGCTAGATTCTCTAAATAGTTTTAACAAATCTCGCACAACGGCACGAACAGTCCCCAAATCTTTGAGTAAACATCATGAAATGGCAATTAGTTGATGGCACCAGACGACAAAGGACTTACTGTAAATTTCACACTTCAAACACACAGAATGTACTGCCATTCTGTCCTGACATAAGAAAGTCGACACTCATAGACTTAAATAGAACCTTAAAATAAATCGTTGCAAAAATTAACAGCTTGGTTCATTAAGGTTTGAAATAATCTTTGCAATAATTTCAGTAAATACTTTATGGGTCCATTAACCTTTGGTGAAATAGATTTCTAAACCTAAAATTCTGAAAAACTCTGCACGTACAACCATTCTGAGGTTCTTTCTTCTTATTCTTGTTAATATTAGATAATAATTATGAACATGGAAACAAGGACGACGACAAATATTAGGGTCACTACCAGGTAACTTCTGTCGCTTTAAAACCAATTTTACCACAGGTCAATGGACCAGAGATCATTTTCCATAGGGTTGGTTCCCCACATTATTTTCCCAAAACGGATGCCAATAGAGGAGACTTTTTCTAAATCATTTAAAGGCCGCTAATTCAGCTTTTTGTGTGTATACATGAAAGGAAGATGGAGCTGCAACAATTAGGTACTGACCCATGCAAGTTTCCCATGCGTGCCCATGCTAGAAAGGCAGGCCCACCAAAGAAATCATTCAGATCTTCTCTGCTGATGTTAAAATCCTGTCATCAGAATAACAACGAAAACTTGTTAATCTATCTAATAATGCATTAAAAATAAAAATCCTTCGCCTGAAATCATACTGCCTCATAAATTTCACAGCTTGGTTATGGTGTTTATAGGCAAGAGCTAGTAAGCATTCGTCTAAGTGAGAAAAGCAAGCGCAAATAAGAGTAATGAGAGAAATCATCTACTTTCTGGAATCTGGATATTTAGCAAAAGGAGGTGTAACAACGAAACTTAGTTTAGTGCCATTTACAACCCAAACTAAACGGTAAGAAAAATGGGAGTAAAGAGACGTAAAGAGAAGTGAGAGTTACTACCTTACTACACTTATTGATAAAATCCAAAACATGGGTAAAGGGAGTAATTACTCTTGCTTCTCCCTCTTTGCACCTTAATCCTCATAAATAGGATGACCTAACTATCACAACAAGGTTTCTCAATGCGTTCAACCAACTGCAATCACCCTCCATACAGGAATAAACTAGTAATAACCCATCATACACTTTGGTGTGGGCGTCAAAAAGCCGTAGAACGAAACAGAAAAAGTGCTCACCAACAAACCCCCACAATCAATTCTCAACCAAATAGAAAAGTTAGGACATGGCGCCATGGAGTTTCCACGAAGGAAGCTCCAACTTGGTAATAATTGGACTACATGCCAGACGTCAACCAGCATAACCCTCCCTCTGAGGTTAAGTCCCAACCATATTCCAGAGGAAATTTCTCAATTGTCTGAGAACCTAGCATAAACAATGTCAGCAACAGCTGACAGAGATGCAGCTAATGCAATCAGATACAACAGGGGAATTGCACCGAAAACCCATCATAAAGACTTTTAAAAAAGGTGCAACTTGATTTTAGTTGGAATAAATGCCAGTATGCCACCCAACATAACCCTAACCATATCCCTAAAAAAAATATCCCAACTGTCTAGGAAGCTAGCATAAACAATTTCAGCAACAGTTGACAGAGATGCAGTGAATGCAATCAGACACAATAGGGGAATAGCTCTAAGTACTCACCATAAAGACTTTCTGCCAAATTGCTTCTTGACCAGTAAATGCTAAAGGCAAGTTAATTCCTTGAAGTGCCATCCAATCAATCTCTTTCTCCCATCTTTCCCAATCCCACCAAACAAAGGAATCTAGAAATACAAAGCTTCAATTAATTTCCAATCATGCAGTCCAAGCATAAAAAGACAGAAGAATACAAGATTTTTTTCCCCAAAAAAAAAAATCAAAAGGAAAATTGGGATGAAGACGGACGAGGACAAATGAATGACATGTTGTGAGCCTACCAGCAAAGGCAAGAGGGCATCCAGTAGAGACAAGAACAAGTTAAAAGGAGAGGCGTAGTAATCACAAATAAGCATTCTCAATCCAAAACTTCTTTGTAAACCCCACAAAAGCACATTATAACCAAGGGCAACTACTCCACTGATACTTTAGCATCCAGCACACACTCCTACTTGCAAATAGATTATCAAGTTTATAGCGGTCAAGGGTTAGGGTTTAGACAAGATTGCTCACCCACACCCCCCTCCCCTTTGACAAGGAAATAAAATATAGTAATACTTCATGATCGAAAGGTTGGACACCAAGCAAGCAAACATCATACAAAAGGACTAGATACATCCAAAATAGCTCATATCCACAAAATCTACAACATCAAAACAAGATTGATAAAAGTTCGCAATACCCCCCCCCCCAAAGGGGGGGGGGGGGGATGCCTTTGTGCTCCACTCCTTCAAACACTCTTCTATTTCTTTCACGACAAATACCCCAAAAATCGCATGTGGGATCAACAACGCATCCTTCTCTTTAGCTATCCTATCGAAGAAACCTTTCCAAACCAAAAGATAGTCTCTTACATTGTTTGAAGCAACCCAAGAACTCCCAAGCAACCAAAAACCCCTTGCAAATTGACAATGACGATGCTCCAAATCACCTTTGCACATTGGACATATATTCAGCAAGACCCTTCCCTTCTTTTGTTAATGATCGCATGTCAAAATACTCCTATGACAAGCTTCCGGAACAACAACAACAACAACAACAAGGAAACCTCAACAGGGCCAAAGAGATGTTACCCAAAGACTTCAGGAAAAAATTTAGGAAGAATAATTAGATATTTATCTCTCAGGAATATTATATGATACGGTTTAGGATATTATTTGATTTAGGAGACGTTACTGACTCTTGTTAGGAGTATTATGGTTTCCTAAGGGACTAGCTTTTAGGAAGGCAGTGCACTATAAGTAGTGGTGTATGAACTACGAACATTGTTTTGTCAGTTATCAATTGATTGATTACAGAATGAAATACAAGCTAGAAGCTGACTTTCCTCTCTCGTTCCCTCTCATCTCCCATCTTCCTCTCTAAATTTCCTTTACTGCTCCCTTGCCCTTCCCCCTCTATATCAAATTGGTATCAAAGATGTAACTCAATCTCATGCAAACCCCGTCCCCGGGGGGGGGGGGGGGGGGGGAAGAAACGAAAAATTCAATAGCCACAGAAAGCTTCAGACCCAAGATGACCACCCAATCACTTGTGAGCTATCGGGTGATATCCATACCGTCCCATCAAAGCTATTGCCAGCCACCACCGCCTTCATACCCCCCCCCCCAAAAAAAGAAAACAACCAAGACTCCTGTGAAACACTAGGAGCGAATTTCACAACAGGTCACCACTAAAACTCTAGAATCCGAAATTCACCCTCTATCCATCAAATTCAGCCGAAATTGACCTCCACCTTCGATTACCATTACATTACGTTCGAAAGCCTCATGGTAATTGAAGGCTTTGTGATCCAATTGACTGCTCCACCAATTCGCGAAAACACTAAATGCAAATCTGCAGAAACACTGTTAACTGAAAGGTCTGAGCCCACAGTCCACAACAGAAAGTGCCAAAGTCCTCTCACCAGTAGTCCACTGTCATCACCAGCAATGTGCTCAAAGCTGCTGTTGTTGTGTTTGTCCAAGTGTTTCTACCAGTGCAATGGTTTTGTGCTGTTGTGTTCGTCAGAAAGCTTGCTGTAAGCCGTTGGTTGGTGCTTGCTACTGTCAAGGAGTGCTGAAAGTTGAAGATCAGGCTTTGCTGCATTCTTTTCGGTAATTGACACTATGAGGAAGCTAAACCCGAACCCCATGGACAATGTGTGCACTCCTTTTCTAAGGTTAGGCCAACCATGGCAGTTGTTTACATCCCTCCTTTGATTTTAGGAGACTAGGTTATTAGTAGATTGTTGATTGTTTACTTGGAGCTAAAATAATTTTGTGTTTTCAAAAAACTCAGGGCTGTTAGGATGGTTGCATAATTTTCTTCACTGTTCAGCTATGTGTGCTTTAGGAGTACTGTCTTGTCCCTAAAGCAATGACATTAGAACAAAGGATTGATGGAACTGATAAAAAGATTGGAAGAAATTGAAAAGAGAATGGAAGACAGGCGGAAGATAATTCCAGAGTCAAGACCATATTATGAACCTATGAGGTTTTTTAATCCCTATGTAGATAATAGCGATGCCAGGTTGACTTAATGAATCATTTGGTAAAGGAAGCAGAGAAAACTACCAACACACCTGTGTGGTAGATAGTGAGTACAAGGTCTTAAAAGATGAACTAAGCAGTTGCACTTTCTTTCAGAAAAATGAATGTGAAAAAGAAGGATGGCAATTTAACATGCTACTAGCCTTAGTAGCTAAAGCTCAACCTATGTTTTGTTTTGCAACTATGTGCGAGATGTCTCCTGACCTTAGAGCACTTCATGAATCACGAATTTAAAGATGCGTCTCCTGATGGCCTTCCACCCGAGTTCCATCCCACGACAGATATCCAGCACGGTATAGATGTTGTCCCAGGACATTCCTTGCTTCACTAGAAGATAAATCCTGAGGAACTTGATAGTGAATAGACGAGCCGAAGGACCCTTGCAAACGGGTTTCATTCAATACCGTATTAGTCCTCGTAATGTCCCCACATGTTGAATTCTAAAAAAGATGATTGTTGGAGCGTATGTATCAACAGTATTGGTTGCAGAGCCATAAATAACATCACTGTGAGATATAACTTTCCCATTCATATACTTAATGACATTTTAGACCAGATGGCAGGATCTAAATGGTTCTTTAAGATTGACTATTTGACTCAGGGCAGGATATCATCAATTGAGAATAAGACAATGGATAGACTAAGTGGTAAGTTATACTTATACCCTTTGCGTCACGAAACGCTCTTGGTACTTTCACGAGAACCATGACATAGATTCTGCATCCTTTTATTGCAGACTTTCTGGTAGTGTATTATGATGATATTGTAATATGCAATCCTTCCAAGGAAGAACATCTAAAACATTTGAGGTTAGTTTTTGAGTTCTTCGAGCTGAAAAAACTACACAGACTCTGTCTTAGTGTTTATCCTCACAATCAAAGGTTGAATCGCTTGGGTTTGTTGGTTCTTCCCTAAAGTTGTGCCTCACATCCATGATATATACACCTAGCGCCTTTAAAACTAAGCCATCTATTCTGACTTGTAACTCACATCCATTTAAAAAGGTTCATCTTCTCCCACAAGGCTAAGACTTTTAAGTCAAGCTTGTCCCTCGTCCTTCTGATGTGCATTAAGATTGAAGAGAATATCTTTTAAGCTCCAGTAGTCACAATCATGATACAATATACTTATGCATATGACCCAGAAAATGAAACTATGGGTCAAAGTTGTCCATTCCTTAACCAGAAGCATGCCTTACCCCATTATTTAGGAGGACAGAGATGAAGATTAAGAAGCAAAAGAAATCCACGGAGAAAAGAATAAATCTCACAGCTTGAAGTAACAACATTCTGGTAATAATTCCAAGGAACTGGACGTTTGAAGACCAATCCATCATCCTTTATAAGAGGAAGTGATCCTGACTCTGGAATAGAAGCTATCTGAACTCCTCCGGTCTTTTCCCACGAGATATGCGCACCACAAAAATGTTTCAAGTACCAATGAAGGCCCGAGGCTATTTCCACTGCTGTCGTCCCCTTAATCCTGGAAAATAATAATGATTAAGTGCAATTACCTCATGTTTCCTAGCTTCATTTTCCTTAATCTATTTCTTTGCCTTTTCTTTTAGGAGACCTATCAAATAAAAATGTAAGTATTAAGTAGTGAACTTTTCCCCATCAAGTGACCACTAAATATGTGACAAATTCATTTCTACACAAGGAGAAATGATCTAGAACTCCTTTCTCATTCCCATAGATTATTGAATTGTTCTCCACAATATGGTCATGTGACTGATAAATGTTGTTTGGTTCAAACAGCAGTAAAAAGTTGAGAATATGCCCAGTGATTCTACTATGAAAATACCAACTCGTGTTTCCCAAGAGGTCTCAGCCATGTCGACAAGAAAATAAGTGGTGCATGGAAGGGAAGTTAATGCACAATTGAAATGAATATGAAGATCTGAAAATGTAGGCGGAGAGCTACTAACACTATCTGTGGGCCGTTCCTGCTTGACTTGTTGTAATTTTCAATCCGGAAGCAACTTGATCCATCGCAAATATTCTAGTAAATTGAAACAATGTGTACATAAGACGTGTACATGCAATCCTGACACAAATTGAGGTGCAGCTCATGCCAAATATAATAAACTAATGACACAAGGGCAATCTTTCATTGTGATGCATCAAGCAGCTCTGCATTATCAGAAATTTTTATTAATGTCATAATTACTCATCTGAAGAACCTAGCCCCCTCTTCCTCAACTTAATCTAGCGCGTGCACATAGATAGTCATGCAGACAAGCATGCATATATGTCAAATACTCGCACATAAGCTAAATTACCTCCAACTAAGGATTTTCTTTTTTTTTTCCCTTTCCCTTTATTGGAGCATAGCTACCAAATGGGGAAGGCATGAAAGTTTAGAATGGGGGGGGGGAGTAAATCAGCATTGTTCACTAAATTTTCACCATTCAGCCAACCCTCAACATTTTATCGCAAACAAAGTTTTTTTTATAAAGAAAGAAGGAATCAAAGCAAACAATTCACAGCCCCACAGTTGAGGCTGGCATAACCACAAGAGCCAAAACAACATTCGGTAAAAAAAAAAATCATAAAATTATCCAAAAATGATAAAAAATAACAAAGTAATCCATTCATAGTTCATGAACCCATTCAATACAGTTGAAAGTTGTGAAGTTCAAAATTCAGAAGTGCTAATAAACAGTGATTTGATGGTCACCACAAGAAATTAGGGACAAAATCCCAGCGAAACAAGGGGAAAAAATTACAGCCTAGAATTTCAGATCAAGCAAAAAGATGGTTTGATCAAAACGAATGCTTATAAGTTATACCTTGGGAATTATCTTGAAATCAAAACTGGAAACATGAGAAGGCAATAACCTCTTAAGCACACCTTTAGCTGCTGATTCCTGGACTGTTGGAGTTGATCGTTGGGAGTCTAAAAGGTTAATTAAAGCCTTTAATGACTCTGCATATTGTAATGAATAGACTATTGAGATGTTCGTGCACTGCCAAATCAAAATCACAAAAAGGACTCTGAGTCCAGGCATAATTGCTCCTACAAAAGAACACAGAGCGAGTGTCAAACAAATATGCCTACCATATTAGGGAATCCTGAGTGCGGTAAAACTATTTACCATAATAATCAAATGCACCTGCCACATTATCATCACTACAACTGGTTCATAATTTCTTACATTATATTTGACGTTCACTAGTTTGTTTGTTTTTTTCTTTTTGGTAAGTAATCAAGAGGTATATTAAATGGACACGAAGGTGATGTCACCCATGTACAGAATGGGCAATACAAAAACATTATGCCCTTAAGCTCTCATCTATAATACAATCGACAAAAGCCAAAAATTTTAAATTTTTGTTACCATTGAGCCCGAGACTCCAACTATACAACCACCTCAAAAAATAGAGCTTAAAATCTTGAAATGACAAGACTTTGTCCTCAAAAATACGACAATTTCTCTCCTTCCAAGTAGCCCACCAAATGGAGGCCGTTACCATTATTATTGGAATTCCAAAGAAAATCTCTCATGATTTTCTCTAACTTAATTTTAAAAAGCGCAAGGCGTACTGAAGCGCATAGGGTCCCAAAGCGTGAGGCGCAAGGGACGAGGCGAAGGCGCACGCATCATGGATGCGAAGCGCACTTCTATGCAAATTTTTTTTAAAGTATTTCATATTTCACAAAGCATATTTTGCATAAATAAGTTAGATAAATGCATTAAAAATATGATTAGACATCAATATGACTACTAACACTACAAATAACCTTAAGGTATGTTATCTAATCATCGTAGTTTCCCAATGCACGTCTTACAGTACAAGTTTAGCTTACCTTTTAGCTCCCAAAGGAGGAAAAGAAGGAAAAAGGTAAAGGCAAGGCTAAGAAAAAGAAGAAAAGGGGGGAAGATATAGCCTCGCATCCTTGAGGCGCACCTCATCCCCTTCGAGGCACTAACCCGATAGCCTCACACCGAGGCGCGCCTAGGCGTGCCTCAGGTGGGCTTTTTTAAACTAAGTTCTCTAACCGCCTAGCAATGCTAGCTGGGATGGTAAATAAAGACATGAAATAGATAGGCAGACTACACAAAATGCTTTTCAAAAAGGTCAACCTACCCCCTCTAGGCAAAAGCTTCCACTTCCAGCCTGCCAATCTCTTATAGAACCTTTCATCCACGAGGTCCCAAACAGCCATGCTCTTATAAGGAGCACCAAGAGGAAGACCAAGGTAAGAAGAAGGCAAATACTCAACTCCACACCCAAAGAAACGGGCCACAGCATGAACATTAGGCACCTCGCCAATGGGAATAAGTGCACTTTTGGAAATAAAGACCCCTAGTCCGAACATAGCTTCAAAAGGCGGAACGGTGTACCTTAAGTAACCCAAATTACTCTTGTACGGCTTGCAAAAAACAAGGGTATCATCAGCAAAGAGCAAATGGGATATCAACAAACCCTCAAGGTGAGGGTTTCTAATATGAAAGTCATTCAAGAAACCCTCCTCCCCTGCTTTAATCACCAACTTACTGAGACTCTCCGGAACCAAAATGAACAATAAAGGCGACAAAGGGTCACCTGGCCTTAGACCTCTTGAGCTTGAGAAAAAATCAAATGCTTCACCATTTATCAGGATAGAGAAGCACACAGTGGAAATACAAAAAGAGATCCATTTTCTCCACTTGTTAGGAAAGCCCATTTTCTCAAGAATAGCCAAAAGGAAACTCCAAAAGACATGATCATAAGCTTTCTCAATGTCAAACTTACACAGGATACCCGAAATCCCATATCTGACATAAGAATCAATGCACTCATTAGCAATCAAATCAGCATCCAAAATTTGACGGCCTGAAACAAAAGCATGCTGCAAGGGACCCATGACTTTTCCAACAACTTTCCTCAATCTATAAACGAGGACTTTGGCAAGAATCTTATATACAATCCCTACCAAACTGATGGGCCTAAAAAACTTAATATCATCTGCGCCAGCTACTTTGGGAATCAAACTAATAATCAAACTAATAAAAGTAGCATTTAAACTTTTCTCAAAGACACCTTTATTACGAAAATCAGCCAAAAATCCCATAATCTCCCCCTTGACAATAGACCAACACTGCTGGAAAAAGGCTATATTGAAACCATATGGCGCTAGAGCTTTCTCGTTGCCTAAGTGGGTGATGGCTTTCCAAACTTCATCTTCAGTAAAATCTTTTTCAAGATCCCTAGCATCATCAAGGCTAATAGAGGCAAAGGCGATACCATCAAGAAAAATCCTTGATGGTTGATCTTCATGATACAAATTTTCATAGAAGTGAACAATCGCATGATTGATCAAGGTAGTATCAACATAAAGCTGGCCATCCACTTTAATTTTGTGAATAGCATTGAACTTTCTTCTCCTATTTGCCACCTGGCGGAAAAATTTGGTATTTCGATCACCATCCACAATCCGTTGTTGCTATGGTCTTTGGCACTAGTAAATATTGGACCTCCACACCTCATAGAGCCTTTTTTTAACTTCCAATCTTTCAAAACTATCCCCCCATGAGAGAGTCTGTTGCTGCTCCTTTTCATCTAAGAGCTTCACTTTTTCCACCAAACTAGCCATCTTAAACTCTAAATGGTCAAACACTTCCCTATTCCACTGTTTAAGCTTGGTCTTCAAAAACTTAAGTTTCTTCGCCAAAATAAAACCCATGGGGCCAGTAACATCCAGTTCATCCCAAAAAGATTTGACACGTTCACTAGTTGAATATAATATTATATATATTTACAGAATACATGTAACATTACGCCCATATGATGGACGATCATATCATAAGCTATAAACAGAAATTCAAAAATAGGTATAAGCATTTATTTAGATATATATGAACATGATGTGAAATTATGCAAAATAGCTTAGTTCTGTAGGAGCGTAGCCATGGCATGCGTATTCATACTAAATAGGGACCACAACTATATGTATTGTGAACACATCAGTACATCCTTACAATTCCCAAAGGGTATTTTAATGCTGGCTAATCCGACCATCAAGAAGCTTCTTCAGAAAGCCTACTAGATTGGACAAATGGACATTTCCAAAGCAAGTCAACCTGCTTACCAAAAAGAAGAAGAAAAAATGTAACTCGTACACATAAACGTGTGGGAAATAAATTAGACCCAAAATTAATTTGGTCTTCATTCCATGTAGGAGGGAATTACCCGACCCTTTTTTTTAATGGGTAATCAAAAGGTTATACTAACAAGACACCATAGGGGCGACACCCATATCCAAAAGAGTAAGTACAAAAATCATCATGCCCTCAAGCGCTCATGCAGATAGGAGGGAATTACCCAACATTAACTACGACTACTTAATAGTCCTGATAATTCCTTGTATTTTATCAGGACATGCATGTATATGGAGAAAAGTAAATCCCTCGCACAAAGCAGATTATGTGAAGACCACAAACTCAAAAGAGCTTATGCCGGGTCCAATTAAATCTAACTTCTTTTGCCCCTTCCTTTTTTGAAGATGACCAGGGGAGAGCCAAAGCTAGAGCAAATTCAGAATTTGAAGTACGTAGGTGTAATTAGGTAAATATATGATGTCATAATCAGTGCTATCTTTGTCACTATCTCGATTCGCCGGTGAGATTGGGATGAAGAGCTTGAAATGAATGATTCATCAGCTTCTTTTTTTTGGGAAATATATTCTCCATTTTAAACTAAAAAACCGCTCACTATCTCTGCCCCCCTTCATCTTTCTCTGATATAAATATTTATCGAATCTACAAACCCTTGACATTTAAATGGTCTAGATATGAGCCATATAATTTTAATCCAATGACCCAAATTGTGTAACATCGTCACTCACCCTATCCCACCACAATCGACTACCCATGCACATACCTAGATCAGATCAACCACTGCCCACAATGTCGTCCACCAATGCCGCGACTTGAAGGCTCATCACTAGACAATCAACCCTTTTCAAGGTCAGTGAGCCTCTTGGTGTATGTTGCCGCTCGCTTCAATAAATTCCCCCTCCCCCACTCACCTCCCTCTGTCAACTCCGACCGCCACTCGCCTGCATTTTCAAACTTTGTCCCGAAGCGTGGAATTGATGTTCCATTTCTCCCCTCTTTTTGAGGGTTTCATTTTGATTCAGCAGCATAGCCATTAGAAATAGTCGCCAGGTTCTTTTACAAAAGGTAATAGGGGCGAGCAACACTATATCCTTCCACAATGAAGCCACCAGCAGACTCACCGATATCTCACAAACCCCAATTCCGGATTCATCGGCATAGTGGTAGGGAGGTTTTGACCATCCGTTACTGTTATTGTGGGTTGGATTGTGGTGTGAGTCAGAGATAAGGGTGGGGGAGAGAGAAAGAGGTTCAAGCCATGTGTGAGAGGAGAGAATGGCATTTTTCGAAATCCAGAATTAAAAGTCATCTCATGAAAAATTGAGGGCGGTAAACATTAACACACAGTCACACAAACATAAAGGTTGAAAAAAATAGAGCAAAAAATCTTAGGAAGGTGGATGCAAAGTACCCCCAATTAATGAGATAATTCAATTATGCAGAGCTAACTTCACTTAGCAAATTATAAAACAAAACTTATGCAAAGTTGACTTCTTTGGATTTTGTTGATAAGATTATTCAACGACATGAGGGCATGAAGTTATTTTCGGTCTATTCTTTTCAATTTGTCATAAATAACTTATTGTTAATCGATGTTAAAAACACTTATGAGTGTTGTTGAATGTTGATAAGTGCCAAATAATAGGAATTATAACCAGAAAATATGACTAAGTGCTCATCACCATTGATAAGTGCTAATGAATGTTGATCAACGCTGAAAATCGATGCAAATGAGTGCTCAATAGTTTACAAGTATTTATGATACGTTGAAAATATCAGGCCCTTTGTGATTGTCCTTTTTGTAAATGGGTAACATACCTTGGACAAGTTATAAATAGCATTCTTTATTACTCTAAAAAAGGAAGGAAAGAAAAATGATGATTCAACCTCAACCGATTACGACTTAAACTTGTCTGACTAGTTTCACATCCTCTAATTCACACAAATTGATTTCCATATACTCCCTTCATCCCATTTTGTTTGCCAAATCTCACAAATTGTTTGCAAGTTTGCTATATTTGCATATAACTAATTGGTCTGTTTTGCTATATTTGCATATAACTAATTGGTCTGTTTTTCCTTTATACCCCTCGTCATAATAAACTATGATTAATGAAAGTAAGAATATAAAAATAACCAAAACAAAAATCAAATCAAATGATTCGGGGGGGGGGGGGACAAAACGTTCTATTGATAGTATGAACATCAAAAAACATACAATACAACGTGTCAATTGCTTTCATATTGTAGAACTTAGGAAAATATACAGCAACAGCTCCCAGTGTGGATCCCGCTTTCGGGGGGTCTGGGGAGATCCAACTGTAGGCAATCTTACCTCTACCGGCATTCCTACCAGTAGAGAGGTTGATTCCAAGAGACCCACAAAAAAGGATTTTGTGAAAATATTTTATAAAACTTAGGAAAATATAACAAGATAAAAAATGATATCTAGAATCTAGAAAATTTCATGACTCTAACTGTTACCAAGCTAAAGGTATATTAGGTAATGAAAAACTTTTTACTAATTTCTTAATATAAGTGTTTTGCAGAACCATGCAAACAATCTGGGAGGGATGAGGAATCAGTTGCAGAAAACTTAGAAGTTCACCAAATTGCATCTCCGAAGTCCGAACTCCCAAAATCGATTTCAAATTTCTAAATCTATCAAGTTCAACTCCCATGACCAAAATAGTATTATGGGATTAAACATATCTCGAGTCCCATTTTCCAAATTCCATATCCAATCTGCAATTGCAGCTCCTAAATTCCAAAACCAAGCCCCAAATTCAACTCCCAGATTTGTCAAATGGTTCACCAGAACCCCAATTACCATGAAAGTAATAGTATGCAATTAAACATACAAATATGCCTAGAATCGGCAAATTAAAGCTATGCCAATTTGAAATAAGGAACACAAGTACAGACTAAAATACCTTAACTTAGCATAGAAGTTAGGACAATAGGACTCAAATATTAAGACTTGAAGTCTCGAAGCCAGGGAGGGCGCTGACTCTGGCAATTACAATTTAGAATCGCCCACTCAGACATTACAATAATAGTATAATTATTACTAGATAACAGATCAAATTAAAGCCGCTCACCAAATTAGAGATGTAGGGGTTTCTACTCGAAGTCAACTGTGGGGCCGACTTCTATTATACCTACTGCCGACGGTGAACAGCGGGCGGCTGTGGAGCGTGGCATGTGGCATGTGGCACTGCAGCCGCTTCTTCTTTCGAAATCAACGGTGCCGCCCTACTTAGACTGACCTTTCTGGTTAGGCTGTGGTGAAAAGTGAAAACTAAAGGAAAGAGCGAAGGAGATAAGGAGAGAGGCACTGGATTTAAGAAAATAGTTTGTTTTTTTTTTATGTTGGGTCGTGTAATTATGTCTGTAATTCGTGCCCCGCTGAGCACTGTCAGCGAAGTTGTCAATGTGCTCTTAATGCCGGTTCTTTTCGTAGGTAAATTTGATAGTTAAAAGCGTAAAGTAGATTGAAGTTAGTATTTTTTTAGATTAGTTAAAATGGATTGATGTAGGTTGAATTGAATTAAAGTTGATATATTTTTTATGTGGTGGATTGAAATAGGTTAAAATAATGAGAACGTAATTAATGTGTGATAACTTATGAAATTATCAAAATTTTGTGGAATTTTTGTTTATTCTTTTTTTTTGTTTTTTTTTGTTTTTTTTTTTTAATTTGCATTTCTTATTTCTTGTTTTTTATTTTTTATTTTTTTAGTTTTTTATTTAGTATTTTTTATTTTCTATGGTTTTTATATTTTTTTTTTTGTATTTTTAATTTTAAATTTTAAATATTTTTTTTTTTTATTTCTTATTTCTTTTATTTATTTATTTTTTTTTTTTTTTGGAATTTTCTATAGCTTTTGTTTGGAATAAAACTACAAAGATAAAAAAATTTAAAAATAAATACCAAAACTTTTAAAAATACAAAAATTACAAATTAAAAATGAAATTTAAAAAAATTAAAATTAAAAAATTAAAAAAAAATACAACAACTTTTAAAAATTTTAAAAATTAAAAATTAAAATTAAAAATTAAAAAAAATAAAATTAAAAATTAAAAAATTAAATACACAAAATTAAATATTAAAAATTTAAAATTTAAAAATAAAAAACTAAAAAATACAAAAATAAAATAATTTCAAAGTAAGATAATTTACAAAAAAGTAGTATAGTGAATATTTTGGTGCAAGAATTATTAAATCTCACATGATACTTTACAAATTATTAAAATTATGAATGGGTGAGTTAAAGTTGGTTAAAATAGATTGAGGTAGATTGAAGTAGGTTGAAGTTGGTATTTTTTTTTCAAGCTGGTTGAAGTTGGTTGAAATTGATGAATTGCAATTGACCCACGAAAATAGCAGGCCCTAAATACTGATTGAGTATATTTGGAATGGAGTAAATTACGATTTGGCAATGTCTTTAGTTCGAATGAAATATAAGTTGGTGTATTTTGGTTTTATAGGTTTTAGATTGATCTTCTAACGGATTTGGAATATCTGTTTTTGAGTTTCTTCTTTTTGTCAAAGTTAAATAATCAATATATTTAAGATTAAAAATTGTATTTAATTAAATAGTCTTATAATTGTAATTTCTTAAAAAAATAAAGATATTCAAACTTTTCATAATAATTTATGTATGTCATGTACAAGTGCAGAAAGAGTCAAGCCCTGTGAGCTGGCTTGTGGACTAACATATGATTAATAATGAGTCGAATCATTTATGAGTCAGCCTATCTAAAGCATATTAACAGGTCAAAGCAACTTGACTCACTAATTAACTATTTAATGCTTGGATATTTTTGTAAACCAACTTACTAGGGTTGAGCAAAAAATCCATATAACCGCTTATGGACCCTAAACCGACTTGGACCTGACGGATCCAAACCTAGTCAAATCAAGACTAAGACTGACTTCAGATTCTTGAACCCGATCACAACCAGGTCCAATCCAGATCCTGAAAAAGTGGAACATGAACGGAATCCATTAACCGACTATCCGGTCCAATAGTAGTTTTTTTTTTAATGGCTAAGATCTACAAGCCAAAACCCTAATTATAGAAATGTGAAACCCTTGTTCACTTTCAACCGCCCCCCAAGCCGCGGCAGTCCCTCTCCCTCTCTAACTCTCTTCACTTAGTCACTCTCCATTCTCACTCCGAGTCTCTCCCTTTGACTATTCCATATGGGGATGGGAGTTGCACCCGAACCCGAAAAACCCGCCCCGAACCCGCCCCATTTATAGCGGGTATGGGTACGAAATTTTGGGGGGAAATGGGTATGGGGCGGGTATGGGTATTGCGTTTGAAAATGGGCATGGGTATGGGTATGGATTCTTAAAACACGTACCCGATTGTGTACCCAATTTGCTAGTTAAACGAGACCAAAATACAGTAAAATTCAAAAATAAATATTTGGCATGAAACTCTAAGTGTATATTATTTATTTATGTAGAAATGAAAAATTAAATTTTTTTACATTTTTAACTTTTATGAGTTTATTCGACATAAACTTTAGTAGTATCGCTTGAAATTGCCAATCAAATATACCGTGTATGCAAATATGGGTTGAATACGGGTGACACTTTGCGCATTCTATATATACCCGAAGAAAACCCATAAACCCGAAAAACCCGATGGGTATGGGTATGGGTACAACCATTCAAAACCCGATGGGTATGGGTATGACTTTTGAAAATGGGTATGGGTGCGGGTATAGCTCAACCCGCCCCGAACTCGCCCCATGCCCATCCCTAATTCCATACAGCATTCATCTCCAGCAGGTGAGTAACGGTAGTTGTGCATCTTTTCTCTTACAGTCCCACCACTGTGCGTGTCACTTTGTGTCTTGTCTGCTCCGTTGTGTGTCCTCGACTCTTTGGGGTGAGTTTTATCTTTTGTTCACCTTGGGCTCCAGTCTTAGCTATTCGCTCAGAATCATTCAGCCATAGCTTGCTTTTCGTGCACTCTCCATTCGATAAGTTCTCTCCCTTCACCAGCACACAATGTAAGCACGTTACTTTTCGTAACATATGGAATTTTTACAATGACTGTCCCAAACTCCCAATCCAATAACTATTAACATATGTAGCACTTGCATTAAGTATCTCCAAATTGAGTTTCTTTAGCACTAGTACACTAAGAGATGGACGAGGATGAATAGTTGCATGTGATGTTGAAGTAGACATTGTGTGAGCAATTCTTACCAGCACTGATTCCAATGGGATACTCGGTTTGGACCCAGTCCCAATCATGGGACCAGTTCAAAAAACCTTGAAACCGATTGCAATCGGAACAGAGATCCGACCCAATTTATTGGATCCGATTTCAACTATGATCGGAATCGGATCCATGAAACTGGACCAAATACCCGGTCATGATCTTTCCTATAACTTACTACTATTTAATCAAATGCACTTTACTAGTGAGTCGGTTCTAATTTGAACGCGGATTGACCTGGCATCATAATTTGAGATCAATTACAATAGAAACCAAAGGTAAGGAGATTGGAGCATCACAAGATATGTAATCATCTTTTAACTAGTGCTAATGACTCATGCAATGCATGAAAAATCTGATAAGTTCTTAATTGTGATGATTATTTGCAATTTAATATTAAGAATATCACAATTAGATTGCAAAAGTTAAAGAGAATATACTCTTATAATAAAAATTTTGTTAATATTCGCTTGGATTCTAATCCAAATAAAATATGTCAAGTTTCCACATATTAAAATAATAAAATGTGTTAGACTTTTTTTTTTAAATATAGATACCCCTTTTTCATTTTCTTTTTAAACTAATCATCTAAATATTACAAAAAGCAAAAAATATTTATAGCGTATTAAATAACTAACATAATGAAAAAAAAGGTATACTATTTGGTTATTTGCATGTAAAACTAAACAGCACCCCAAAGTAGACACGGATATTAGAATTCTAACAAAAGTATATTAACAGTCACCAAATATTTAAATGATATTGGCCATGTTTGGTAAAGAGTTTATTGGGTGTAAAAAGAGCTTTTTGAGAGTATTAGCTGTTTGACTCTGATCAAAAAGCTATTTAGGGTGTTTGGTTGATTAGCTTTTTATACCCAAAAAGCTCTTTTACAAAAAGCTCGTTGGGATAGCTTTTTCAAAGAGTTTTTTGATATTTACCATTATAATGACCATACTAACCTTATAAGTTAGACAAATTTACAGTACATGTCATTCACAAATGATATTTCCGAATGTTGAGTGCTTATGCTTTAATTTTTTCATTTTTTTGTCCTCTTTTGCGACAATAGTTGCGGATGGTCATGATGTTGAAGATAATACTTTTAATTTTAACGTTTTTTTAATTGCTATTAAACTGATTATGTTAGTTAGTCTTGCATAATATATAAATATTTTTTTATATCACATAATTTCAATTGCTATTAAAAAAGAAAACATTTAACATTAAAACTATATTTTGATAATAAGTACTAAAATTAGGAAAAAGCATAAATGTAATTTTATATATCACATAAGTCTTAATTCATAATTCATATCGAAAAGAAAAATAAATATCCAATGAAAAATTATTTTGTTAGAAAAATAATGAGATTGAGTAATGGGCATAAGTGGAATTTTATCAAATAGCTTTGTTAGAAACAGCTAACTTTACCAAATACTTTTTCCATAAACAGCTAATGCAATCAGTTAAGTCAAACAGCTATTGCAATCAGCTAACAGCTAACAGGGCAATTGTGTCAAACTCATTAATCAAAGTCATCAAAATTAATAAACTTTTGTATCCTAACACATGCAATGAATCAACTTTAATTTTCTTCTCTATTCTGTTTATGTAAAATTATTATGTTCTAATATAATATACTGTTTTTTGTAATATTGAAAGTAGTACTAGCAATACAATATTTTTTTTTATCAAAAGCAATTTAATATAACGTTTTATCATTCTTGAGTCCTGTCTTTTTTTTGTTTAATTTGGAAAGAAAACCTTTAGAATTTTAAATTAATTGTATAAAATGTTTATTTTGGAAAGAAAACATTCCATTTGTAATTGACTAACCTTTTTTCAAGATATGAAACTATTAATTATCTTAGAAATTTTGTGGAAATGACACTTGTCAATAATTAAGGGAATTTATTTTATTTTAATATATATGTATAGATTATCACATCAAAATTTTAGATTATTAAAGAGTAATATTATTTAAAATATGATGAGACATATTCATTTTATTAAAAATATAATGATGTGAGTTGCCTGCTTTTAATATTTTCTTTATTATACATTAATTTTCTAAAGACTATACAGCTATTTCACACTATTTTATGCCCATTTTTTAAGGCTTTCAATTTATAACTTGTGTATAACATTATTGTCTGACAACAAAGTTGGGAAAGAATGGTGATATTGTCTAATTTATAAAGGGATGCAATGATTAATTGATTATATAATATCACTCTAAACAACCGATATAATGAATAACTATTATTGTTAACAGAGTTAAATTAAAAAATAAAAAATAAAGACATAATATTTAGATTGAGGGTTGGGGTTGGGGTTGACCCGCTAATTTACGGGTTTTCAGGTTCAATTAATTTCGAGTTTGGGTTAAGAAAATCGTGTTCAAAACACAAAACTTTTGGGCTGGTTCTGATCGAGTTTTCAAGTTGTGTCATTTTTTGTCAGATCTACTTATGGTCATTAAAAAAACAAAATAAGAAAAAGCTTGAAAAAATTTTGGGATTTGAAAAATTGATTGGTCCAAACATTAAATTCAAGTAATAAAAGTACAATTTTCACTTGTACTATGCAATATAACAATAAAGCCTGTACAGTGTCGAAAAAAGTTCTCACCATGAGATTTTTCTTATTCATTATGTTATTCAACTTTGCTCAGTGTAATACTTCATATTACTCATTAGTTAACCCATTATTATTCCTTAGAAATGGCGTTCAGTGATTAGGTCATATTCATTATAAGATTAAGGCATGGTCACTACAAGAATTTAGTTTGTTCATCAACTAGTCAAGGTCTTTTTCTAAGCATAGTTTTTTCGCTGAACCAGCAATCATAGTTCATTGTTGAATGCAGATTTGTTTGGGCCATTGCAAATTGATACGCTAGCTGGAAGTGGAACAATGAGTTATCATAATATAGATAGAAAGAGCGAGGGGAAGTGACAAATATGTAATTTTTGTTGTTGATGATCCATTACTCTTTTTTTTTTTGGTCCGTTTGTTTGGGAAGAGGAGAGATGCACAAGTTCCCCCCCCCCCCCCCAAATAAAGTTGACTACATGCTCCAAGATTATGCCTAACTACAAATATCATGAGCTCCTCAGTGTATATCATAATTTACATTGTTAGGTTAATTGTCGACCATCACTTAAAAAAAAAACAAAACAAAAACAAGGGTAAAGAAGAAACATCACAAATCTTAGGTGCCTCCTTTCACAATAGTACGCCTAACTACATCATCCTCTAAGATTGTCTTAAGACAAAGTAAAAGAACGAATCCGTAATGGAATGCCCAAATCTAGCAAGTCAATCTGCCGCTGTGTTTGCCTCTCTAAATATATAGTTAGTGAAAAATTGAACATCTTGCTCTTGCCACGTAAGAATATCCTTGATGATATGCTGAATTTGCCAAGCCATTTGTATCTTCCCTTTTAAAGTCTGGATGACTATCTTGTTGTCGCCTTCTATAATTAGCTTATGGTAGCTGCTTGTATTGCTGCACTTAACATATGTCTCAATGCTCTAGCCTCTGCTGCTAGGATTGTGGTACTGCCATAGTATATTGTTCCTGCTTTGAGTAATTTGCCGAACCAATCTCATGAAATAAATCCGCCTGCTGCTAAGGAGTTGATGAGCAACCTGTCAAAGTTGAGTTTGATTAATACAGGCGGAGGTTGCCACATCACGTAACGAATTGAGGTGAGAGGGGAGAAAGGGACCCCTCTAAAATTATTATCAACCGACATGCAAGTTCGAATTCTCCATTCTGCTATAACTTTTTTTTGCTCGTATTAGGCGAGCAAGTGGATTGAATATTTCATTTCTAAAAATGGTTGCGTTTCTAGATTTTCAAATGCTCCATGATAGGAATGAAAGCTTCTGTTTTAACTTTGGGTTTTGGGAAGAGTGAATCCTATCCAAACTTTGTGACAAGTCTTGGCATCTAACAGGAGAAGCATTAAATGGGAGCCACTAATGGTTATCTGCCGCCTTCAAACCTTATTGACTATTATGCAATCTTTAAAAAGATTTTATGCGGATTCAATATCATTGAGACATAGAGGATATACGGATCAATATTGAGTCCCTTTTCATAAGGGTACCCCTCAGTGGTAGGGGTTTATGGCAAAGTTGCCATCGGAAGATTTTGATTTTGGGCATTGTATCTACTTTTCACATCCAACCAACAGGCCATTTTTGAGTCATCATCTTGATGGATTCCATGAGCATCCCATGTAGCAGATTTAGTGGATAAATCGCCAAAGCTGTTTAATCCCCTGTAGAAGGAATCTTCTCTTTCATGAATTGGTATAGGTATAACCAAATTATTTTTGACAATAGGATTATTAAGGACTGAAATAAGAAGTGAAGTGTACCACTTTGATTCTTGCATGATAAAATCACTGACTTTTGCATCTGGATGGGTGATATTAGATTCATCAATGCGTATTATATCCACTAGGCTTCTATTTTATATCCAATTGTCAAACCAGAAAGAAATTTGGTCTCCTTTCCGTACTTTCCAAATTAGACCTTCCTTGAGTAGCTCTCTACTTTTCAAAATATTTTTCCATACTGGTGAATCAGTATTTCTTCATTTGCAATTAAGAAGATCCAAGTTGTAAAGGTATTTTGCCCTCATAGCTTGTACCTATAAATTGGGTGCCCAAATGAGAACTTTCCAAGCTAGTTTACACTAGAAAGCTTTGGTTGTGGCCTCTGTTTTTCTTAGCCCAAGCCCTCCTTTAATTTTAGGCATACACATCTTATCCCAAGAAACCGTAGATAAGCCTTTTTCAGTGTTTGATTTTTTCCAAAAGAAATTTCGATTGCATTTGTCTAAATATTTGCTAGTATTATGCAGAAGTTCAAAGCATTGCATCATGTGGATTGGTAGCGATTCTAAATTAGATTGAATCAATACGGTTCTACCTGCTTTATATAAACAATTGGCTTTCCAACCTTATAGTTTTGTAGTTGCTTTACTAATAATTTCTTGAAATGTAGTGTTCGAAGGTCTTCCTTGAAAAACTAGGCAATCCAGATATTTACCTAAAGAATCCCTCTGCGAGATGTTAAGAATTGTAGTTACTAACTGTTTTTATGTAACAAAAGCATTGTGTGAGAAGGTCAGGATGGACTTGTGATAGTTGATAAGTTGTCCTAATGTGGAGCAAAAGAATTCAAGGACCTATTTAAGCTTATTACAACTTTTAGAATTAGCTTTACAAAAGAGTAAGCAATCATCCGCAAATAACAAATATGGGATTTTGGTGTCTCTATGACTAATGTTGATTCCTACTCCTGGCGTACGGGTATTGGCTTCTTTAAAAAGCATATAATTAAGAACCTCCATGCACATAATAAAGATATAAGGGGAGAGTGTGTCTCCTAATCTAATCCCTCTCGTGGGTTTGATAAACCCATTAGGTTCGTCATTAACAATTAACGAACAAGATAATGAGGATCTCTATTCCATGAAATCCAAGTTGGGTGGAACCCTATTTATTGAAGACATTTGAGAATAAAATCCCATTCAATTCGATCGCAAACTTTTTCCATGTTCAGCTTGATGGCTACCCAAGTAGACTTGGTTTTCATGTTCTCAAATTTATGCATGATTTCATGTGTGAGCAAGATATTGTCATGGATTGATCTTCCCGGGATGAAAGCACTTTGGAACGAGGAGATTAATTTGTTCAGAAGTGGTCTTAACCGATTGAACAAAATCTTCGAAATGACTTTATAAATAGTTGAGCATAAACTAATAGGTCTAAAATGGCTAGTCTATGATGGGGATAAGGCAATGAAAGTATGATTAATTTCCTTCAGAATCTTCCCATTCATAAAAAATTATGTAACACAGTTAAAAAGATCATTTTTAATGATGTGCTAATAATTCTTGAAGAAACATGCCCCAAAATCATCAGGAACCGATGTTTTGTTAGAGTCAATACTAAATAGTGTAATTTTAACTTCTTCTAAGTCAGGGAGCTTAATGAGATCGTTATTATCAATGTATGAGATTAGCTTAGGAATCCCTAAATCTGGGATTGTTTTTCTAGTACTTTTGCCCGATCTAAACCGTTGACAATAGTCTGCGATGAGTTTATTAACAATCAGTTTGTGGTCATTAATTCAGATGCCACAATCATCTATAAGCTTCATAACTAATGTCCTCTCCCTTCTAGAGTTTGCTCTATTTTGAAAAAAAAATAAATTGAATTTCTATCACCATTGACGAGCCATTCCTTCCAAGCCCCATCTTGCCCTAATATTTTTGGTTACAGAGAATGAGTTTTTCTCTTTGTTTAAGAAGACGTTGCATCCAAGAATTGAATATGTGGCTGTTAGGATTTGATAGCAACCTTTCTTCAACATAATCAATTTTTTGAGCATTTTTAGCCAATTTGTTGTGGGCATTGCCAGTATGTTTTTTTGACCAATCTCTGACCTCATACTTAACACTTGTGAGTTTTCGCATTATTCTAAACATGTTAGTCCCTCAATGGTTATGATTCCAAGTCTTTGAAACTATAATGTTAACATTTCGATACTTGCACCAAATGTTCTAGAATCTAAATGGAAAGGCTTTGGCTCTTGATTGGTGAAGTTCAATCGATGCTATGATGGGATAGTGATCTGAACATGTAAAGTTACCATGCACCTCAATTGCATTGGGATAAATATTAGCCTAGTTATTTCTCGCTATTGTTTGATCCAATCTTTCATAAATAAAATGGGTATCTACCGGTTTTTTCCACGTGAATAGGTCACCCGATACTTGAAGAGCTTCTGCATTGATATCGGTGAGAAAATCATTTAGACATTGGAATCTATTGACATTTGGTATTGTACAACCTAATTTCTCATTTGGACAAGTTATCTCATTGAAATCTCGCATTGGACACCACGGAATGCCTATAATGTTATGCAATTGGTTTAAGTGTTGCCAAAACTCATTCTTGTCCCTACTTTGTGTTGGGGCATAAATTTCTAAAATAATAGAGTTCTTAGCATTTTCCGTATTGTGAACTAACATATGAATAGCTCTTTTTTTTGTGAGTAATACTGATGCATGTATATCACCATTGTTCCATAAAACTGCTATTCCCCCAGAATGATTAATTGCGGGAACAAAGTCATAATGATCAAAGCCCATATGGGGAAGGATTTTACGAATGTCGTTGTCATTTACCAAAGTTTCTAAAAGAAATAATAAATCAGGTTTATGCGTTCTAGAAAGGAATTTGACTTCGTTTAATGCTCGTAATTTCTTGATACATTGGGTATTCCAGCAAATGATTTTCATTAATAATTCTTGAAGAAAGTAACCCCTCTTATTAGGGAAAATAAATGTCTATAGATGGTGATAGTACCATCCCCCTGATGTTGATTGAGGTAAACTCAAGATACCTCCAATTAAGCATAAAAACTAGTAATCGACCATGAGCTATAATAAGCCATGTACTGAGCCCGAGGCCAGTTTGAAATTTAGCATTGGAAGGTGGGGATGAGATATACTCAATGAAAAATATTACCTTACAAACGTATGTACCTTATTAGGTATATATGCTGCGCGTGCAGTGCCAGCCTCAGACCTATAGTAATGAAAAATGACTTAATCTTGCTTGTTGACACAAAAGATTCACTGTAATTGGGGAAAGGTTCCCTGCAATTATGAAAAGATTCACTGCATTACATAAAAAATTCATTAGATCAAAATTAAGATGTAAAACTGTTGAGTAAATACTAGTGTTGTCCATATTTCACCGTTGTCATTGTTGCACCACAATCACAATGTGACTTACATATGCTTATATAGTTGAATGATGCACATATGCTTATATAGCTGTGTTGATATGCATATATTCTTTCCGGTATTTCAAAATGAATTACTTTGTTGTGTGCTTCAATTTTTTGGCAAAGAAGGTGGAGATTATCCATTCTGCTAGTCATAACAATGTGGACAATGGTGTTATTCTTGTTTGTATCAGCCTCTTGGTAATTTTCTATATTACCTTTCTGTCATTTTGATATTCTAATCATCTAATATTTGAAGTTACCTATTATAAATGTATACCACTTTTTTCCCCTAGGTTCGGTGCTTCTCAAAATATTTTCCTGATAAAATCCCCAAATCAGTAAGGGGTAAAGCTATTTCTATGGAGAGTTTACGATTGGAGCAACTGAAACTACCTTGGATGGAAGTTTCAATAAAAGTTTATCCTGACTTAGGGGTGTATGCAATGCGACACTTGGAGATGTACATGGGAGATGTTGAAAAATGGAATACCGAATTTAAGAAGTTCAAAAGTGAATTATATCATCAAAAGCGAATTATATAATCAAAAGTTTTGACAAGTTTTTTGCTCTCAACAAACACCCTTGTTGAAGAAGCTCATCCATCCTGTCTACTTACCAAGGGTCACATCCAAATGGATTGAGAGTGTAATTACATGTAGTAAAGGTCCATACGTCTAGTTACATAGATCAACTATGTATCGAACAAAAAGAAATATGGCTTGAGGCTTGAAATCCTTAGGGTCCTCCATGGAGAACTCCTTATAGGTCTACAATGCCTTATCTTCTAATAATTCTCAGAGCTTTTCCTAATATAGCAATCACAACATGCTCAAACAAAGCCTCAAAAGAGAAGAGATTAACAACCAATCTGTCTTAAAAAGGGACTTAAATTTGTTTATTGGCCCAAAAGGTTCACTGCAATTGCGGAAAGGTTTTCTGCAGTTCAGAATGATTCACTGAATTGCATAAAACATCTCCATTTTACTTTTTGGCACAAAAGGTTCACTGCAATTGAGGAAAATGTTCCCTATAGTTGGGAAAAGATTCACTGCATTGCATAAAAGATTCATTTGATCAAAATTAAGATAACATGTACAGTCACAAACAATATTCTGTCACTGAATAAGAATCAATAGTAGTATGCACATCCACAACCACCGAAACAGCTATAACATCGACAAATTCAATCAGCTCTAATATCCACAAAATATTAAACTGTGTAAAAAGAAATGATGGTGTCCTCATGCTATCAATTTTGACATTCATAGTGTTACCAAATATTTCAAAGTGCACCGTTTTCGACAGACGCCGTGGTATATGCCACTTGCATCAACAAATATTTTGTCCTTTAATTATAAAATTTTTCTAACTATATTTGTTAAAATATAAAGTAATCATGTAGTTTATCACCTCAATAGTTGCAACTCCAACATTAGTGTCGGATATGCTGGGATCCTCCGGAAGCCGTAGACCACTTGTTGTCTTAAAAAACCACATAAGTTACTCATTTAATTATAAAGTGAAAATGAAAAATTTTCATTATTTCTTTAATTAAATTTTGAGAATTTGAGTAAAGTGATACCTCAATAATTATTATGTTTATTTACTTATAGTTATTCTATAAATAACAGAATTTGATACTATTAACCGTTCTTATTTTTTGGCATATCTTTCCAAAAATGCAGTGAAACCTTTGTATACTACAGTGAAACCTTTGTACTCTGCAGTGAACCTTTTGACTAAATCAGTGTACCTTTTTTGTCAGCTTATGTGCAACAATTTTTGCTATTACAATTATACCTTTGGGGAATTTTGTTGAACACCTTATGTGCAAAGAATGTTGACTTTAAAAGTTGCACTATGCAGACATACTTTGCATTAAAGATTGATATATAATTATTTGTTTGAGGAATCTTATCAAACATACCTCCAGCATAAACTCCTAATAACTGTAACTCTTCAACAAACAAATTTTCTGCCTCAGCTATAATTTGTTCATCAAAATCCATTGATTTAAATATGTATTGTTGCTAATTTTCAAAAGAGAGTTGTCTGTCTCAACTATAATTATTTGTTTGAGGATGAATCATGTATCTGATGCTTTGTATTACTGAATAATGGTGAACGTTTGTATGGTGAGCCACCCAAATTCAAAGAAAGAAGGTCCAATTATAGTATGGGTAAGGATAGTAGAATTAGGTTTGTTGAGCAAGATAGTGAAAGACCTATTTATATAGGTGTGTATATTAACATGGTACATAGGTATGTACCATAGACTCACTCATACTCAACCATCCCTTCACTCCTCATTAAGCCACTCAAAATGTAGCTCGGTAAGTAAATAAGGAAGCAAAACTTATGTCCAACAAGACCTTTAAAGACCAAATAACTGAGCAGAACAGTAAGGCTATCATGAATATAATTCTGAATAGAAGTAACTACTAAGATGCTAGTATAGTAGAAAAAAGGGCAATTCACAATGTCCCTTTGCAGGATGGTCTTAGTTAACATGCGCTGACTGACTTCTTGGAGTGTTTGTCGTAGGAGGCAATGCATCTCAGATCTCCCACCATAATACTTGAACGCGCCTACGTTCCTATAAGAGAATAAAGTCTTCCAAAATAGATCCTGAAATAATTTCAGTTCAGAAATAAGAGTGACAAATTCACTGCACTTGAACACATAATGCCTCGATATTAACCTAGCAAGGGGTAGCAAATGTTGCAATCTTTGTGCACGGATATAGATTATATCATGATTAGAAAAGCACCAAAGGTCAAAAGAACTAATCAAGTAGCTAGTTGTAATGACCACAACAGAGGGTTGGAAATCGATGTGATAAAGTGAGAGATGAATCGCACCAAAATAACTGCGAATAAGTACTATCCAACAATCATGCCTAACACGGCACACAAAAGATACATAGCAAAATGGATCAAAAATGATCGATGAAGTTCCAACGAGATTGCATGTGACATTTCGTTGAAAGCACCAAACCCAACCCATTTTTGATTCTAAAATGGGCTTTACTTGCAATCGTACATCCTAAAGTAATCAGCATTGCAGAGGCATTCCCAGCAAAAAAAAGGCCATCTCATCCTTTGGAAGGAACACAATAGGGAGCATACAAATGATACCCAAAAATTAAAGGCCAAGGATGGGTAGTGTGTCTAACGCTGAGATTAAAAGTATAAGCAGACCTTCTATCTCTATAAGCTAACTTTATATTGTTCCGTCTTACAACATCTTTCATGACACACATAAAGAAATCACCCAAAGTGACCGTTTTCAATATGCCAAGTAAAATTAGATCATATGAAAAGCAGCTAACTATGTAAAGCAAAGCCAGAATAATAGATAAATTAACAATTCGAAAGTCATCCACAAGGAGAGGCAAAATCTGCTTGGACAACACAGGAAAGTAGAAAATGGAGCAAGGCGTCGAGTGTAAATGATTTTAGCCAATATGATGTCAACGAAACTGCATAATTTTACTGTCAAACACAATCTACAACCACAACCAAAGATTTCTATGGATCGAAAATTGTGGCTAATGGTATACAAGTTGGTCTTAACATTCAAACATATGGATCTGATTTCTAAAAATCCAAGGCAGAAAGAAGGAGGGAATGAAAAGGGAGAGTGGAAGAAATGACTTATAAGATTATTGCAGTTCCTTAAACTTTTATTATCTTTGAAGGATCTAAGCTTGACTTCACGAAATTCCAAACAAGCCCGGAACAAGCGTGGGGGTTGACAAGAGACCGAAACTCGCTGAGCCAAATTGCAGATCTAATCCGCTATGAACATAGGATCTGTAAAAAAACCAATGTGCCCCTCACACTGATTAAGCTTTGTGGTGGGTCGTTGTAGATGGTTAGGCACAACGACAATGGAGGCAGAGGAAGCCCCAAATTCGAACTCGTTGTTGAAAGTTTCAGATCTTGATTGAAGCAGGGTCGACGAAAAACATGAGTACCTGATACAAAGAGGTTTGGAATTATCATATTCAAGCATCTCCATGCCTAAAGCTCCATGAAAACGAATGGTTTCTCTCGCTGAACCTAAGTTTGAAGACTGGAAAAAAAGCTAACCAGGTGCATATGACTTTCAGGGGGCGAGGAATTTGGCCATGGAAGCAAGGGATGAAGGAAGGGTCGAGAAGGCGTGGATCTGGAGGCTTGGGCTCTAAAGGGGCCATTATAGTCCAATTAGGAAGATGAAGAAGATGAAGAGGTGGATTGTTAAGGCTAATGGGAAGATGAAGAGCAGTAGGAGAGACCCATTTCACTATCTCTATCTAGAGTTTTCTTTCTCTCTCACTGGAGACGACTGGAGAGAACCCATAAGGTTATTGTCGACCATCACTTGAAATAGTGATATTTTTGTCCTTAGTATTTGAGATTAAGTCCATATCAAAGTCGGATTGGTGAAAAATAAATGAAGAGACAGCAAGTGTATTAACAGAATTAATAATTATTAATTAATTAAAGTTTTAAAATCAAAAGCATTATCATTTTACATTGTGGTCCACCACTAATCCATCAAGTCAAATATGAAGACGGTAAAATATTAATTTTAAAAGCTTGTATACTACTTTATTCCAACGCTATATTTTATAGGAATGCAATGAGTTTCGGACCCAATTAAGATCTATTAGCCTTATTCCATTTTCAAGTGTCTAAATATTGCCAAATTGGCCCACCTAGATTTTTAATGGATTTTAGGTCTAGGCATCTAGCAAGATTCTAACAATTTCATATTCAAATTCGACTTGTAACCTGTTAATAGATGCACTTAAACATTTAACTGTTTATTTTTTGTTTAAGTTTTAAGTTTTAAATTTTAAATTTTGAGTTTTGCATTTTTGGTTATTTATGCAATTATTTACTAGCAACTTGTCTATTAGGACTTATAGCAATTGGCTTGTGCACTTGTGATTTGGTGTGTACTCATATTTGTTGATATTATGGTATTTTGCTTTATGGACACTCATATAGATATATTTGATAAATAGTATGCGTGGAGCACAAGAAGGGGAGCCATGGAGCAACGGAAAGGTTGCCTATGTGTGACCGAAAGATCATGGGTTCGAGTTTTGGAATCAACCACTAACAAAGTCAGGTTAGGCTGCCTACAATTCACCCCTTGTGGTGAGGCCCTTCCCCGAATTTTGTGTAAACGCGGGATACTTATGTACCGGGTTGTCTTTTTTTTTTTTTTAATGAATGGGGCACGAACTAGAAGGTTAGTGACCACCTATTGATTTATTTGCTTCCAATTTGGTTTATAGGATATGTGTGAAGTATGTATGCACTTTCATTTTGTTGACAGGTGAGTTAAAAATTTGGCCCCTCTACTATACGCGTACAAAAAGGTGGAAAAAATAGTGACCCACGAGACGATCCAATGGAGTCAAGTTTGAATTTCTTTCTTACATATCTAAACGATCTAAGTTGGATATGGATCTAGATAGATGAAAATTGACCGATTTAAATGTATTCTGAAGCATGTTTCAACAATTTGAAAAGATTCAAATGTAGGTAGTGTTACACATATCGGCATTCATCTTAATAAGAAGAGTGAATCTAAAACTCAAAAACTCTACCCTATTTAAAACATGAATGGGTGGTGGATTTTAAATAGGTATGAAGCGATTATAGGAAAAATGTGTGCAGATGCGGGCATTGGTACGAGCATAGGCCTCTATTGCCTCACATCCATAGTTCGTTTTGTTTTTTTAGTCTATAGACATTTGGTCTAATAATTCTTGGCTGAAGTTTAACATTTTTTTAAGCAAAAGTTATTAATATAATGCATTTGATTTCACAGTTTCTAAATAGTGAACTCCCAAAATCAATGTTACGAAAACCGGCTCGAACCAGTCAGTCAAATCGGGAATCGGTTTGGGTGACCGAGGGGGAACTGCTAACCAAGTATAACGGTCACATTAATAACCCACATTAAGTGGGTGGTTATGGAATGATTGATTACGTATTAATCATTCATATTAACTAGTTGTTGTCGGTTACAAGCTGTGTGCTGCTATATATAAGGGGTTTTAGTGATCTAATTCTGCATCAGTGGTAGAAACTTAAACATCGACCCTAATTCTCTCTTCCCTCCTCACGCTAGCATCGCCATTGATTGGGCTCAGGTTTGGGATGTGACAACTACTTTGACTCCAGTCATTTCTAATTCAGCAATGCATGGGTGAACCGCAAGCTTCCGCATTACTAAGGCATGTCCTTAATTTCCAACAATAGACAAAGAAATTTGGCCTAATGATTCTTGGTTGAAGTTTAACATTTTTTTTAAGCAAAAGCTATTCATGTAATGTGTTTGATTTCACAGTTTCTAAATAGTGGACGCCCAAAATTAATGTTACGAAAACCGGCTCGAACCAGTCGGTCAAACCGGTCGAATTGGGAATCGGTTTGGATTGCGATTTGGTTAATTTTGAGAATTGTTTGGTTAGTTGAACCAGAAAAGCCTACTTAAACCCAATTGATTTGGGATACTCGTTTGAACCGACTGACCCGCGGTCTACCCACGATTTTCCCAATCCATATAAAAGCGTGTTCTTTTGTTTTTTTTTGTTTGTTTTTTTTGGGGTTTCAGTTTGTAGGCAACACCACACTCAACACTCGAGTTTCTTCGCAGGCCCTAACCCTTGCCGCTCCATGAACTCAACATTCTCATGGGAACCAGGCGCTGGCCGCCGACCGCCGACCGCCGCCGACAAGCAATGACGTGGAATGTATGATCTATCTGAGCCTCTCTTTGTGACTTTCTCTCGCGTGAGACTTCGAGTGCTGCTATCTAAACCCCTCTCTCTCTCTCGCTGACAGTTGCCAAGTGCAGTCGACCATCTCCAAATTTGCTCTGCTGGTTTGCTTCATGCTGCCATTATTGGTGAACGATGCTGCTCAACTTGCTCCTAGTCTCCCAGTTGGCTAGTCCCAGTCAATGTAGTGACCGGTGAGTTCAAGACATTTTAAACTATTTCAACGAAGAATTTCAAATTTAATTATTTTTGCTTGCCTGTTTGTTTTATTTAGTTGTCTTTTAGTAATACATGCGACTCCAGATTAGGGATGGCAAAAAGTTGGGGAATACCCACTGATTTTTCCTTACCTTCTAAACTCTTTACAGCCATGAGTACCAAATCCAGTATATACCTAGGATTTTTACAAAGAAAATTACATATATAACCTTAGTTGTTTCATTTAAAAAATTTGAAAATAAGGTTATTTTTGTAATTTTAATTAAAATTGGGGGCGGAGGCGGGGATTTTTCCCCAATCGGGGAATTGCGGACGGGGATGGGAACGGGGCAAAATCCCCGGCGGGGAAATGGGGACGGGGACGGGGATTCCAGCGGGGACGGGGACGGGGACGGGGAATATACTCCCCGTCCCCAACCCGCCCCGTTGCCATCCCTACTCCAGATTCACTTTAATTGGCTGTGCAATACGTGTACTTTTGCATGTACAATCAATTGGTTGTGTAATAATTGACTAAGAGATGCAGTTAGACACATAAGAAAATGTTCGGATATTGTGAGTGTTTTTGTCGTGGCTGATACTTGAATTGCATTATCCACATAAAATACTCATATTTGCGAATTTGGAAAAAAAAATTACATCAAGTATATATGAAAATTTTCTCCGAGTTCCATCAGGTTATGCGAGTCCAATCTAGTTCGACATTAAATCAGATCAATAAATCCAATCCTAGTCCTAACAGTTCAACTGGTTGACCCATTGACTTATTGACTCTTACGGACAACCGGTTTAATCACTGGATCGGTTCTTTTAACATTGACAGAAAATATGACAATTTGCCATCTTTCGATGGTCCAAATGCACATTATATCTAAATATTTGTAACATATGTATATTTATTTTTATTTTCACTGTGTACTTGAATAAAATCCACAAAACCCAATTAGTATGGAAATGGACATCAGTTTCCACTAGCCAATAGGTAAGAGTACGAATATATATAAGTACAAACAAACAAACAAACAACTCATAGTGGGGGTTCCGCTTGCATAGGATATGAAGAAATCCAGATGTAAACGACTTTACCCTTGCGAGTATTGCCCCGTATACTGGTAGAATTCAATCCATTAAAAAAATTTGACAAAACATTTTAGAGTTGAAAATCTTTTAATATGAAAGAAAGCAAAAACAACAAAGCTGACAACCAATAATAATATAAATAATGAGGATAACTATGGCACAATAAATCAATGCGACGAAGTTATATAATACCAAGTATAAATAAGATCAGAAATACAACTAGCATACCCAAGCACAGGAAATGCATAATAAGTAATAGTCAGAACCACACACATCCACATTTCTTATGCCCGTATGGGTACAGTATTTGGAAATGAATCTGGGTGTAGATACGACTCAACCCGCCTCAAACATGCCCAGATCATTCTCAATCTAGACACACCTAATTCAAATGAATCATTGACATCCCTAATATTGTCAGTTGTTCAAACTATATAACCAATCTATCCTAACTTTTAGTCACCATTTCCGCACTTGTGGAGACTAAATTACTTCAGAGAACCACTTCACGTATGCTCCAATCGCTGAATAGATTGGTAGGAGTCTGGTTCCAACTTTCATGTTTCAACCATTTATTCGAGGTAAAAATAGATTCATGTTTCAACTTTTAAGCCTACTATGGAATGTTATGGGTTTCAACAGGGAGAAAACATCTGGTACTTCAGTTTTTGATATCAAATATGATATATAATGTGAAATAAGCATGTATGAGGGTAAAACTAGACGAGTAACAGCAGGGGTCCTCAAATCACATTGAACAAAACTCGACGGTGCAGCAAACAGGAAAAGGCTTAATCTGTGTACATCTGCAGCAAGCAGGAAAAAGGCTCTTCATTTAATGTCCTCGTGGCATCAAAAATCACTCTCTTTGCGTGAAGCTTCCCAGAGACGATGTTCAACCCCTAGTTTCCTCAGCTCCATCAAACCTTGGTCGACTGACCATAAAAGCAAAAGACATCCAAAAGAGAAAATGATGAGCACATAATCGTCAACTAGTTGCTCTAAATGCCCGTGAATTCTCAAGGATGTGTGTTGTCCCGCTTGGAACAGAAGCAGAAGACAGAGAAAGTGACCTAGCTCAGAAACTACGCTAGTTTCATTCTATGGCAAAATTCCCAGGCCTTTTTTGGGGGGGGGGGGGGGTGGGGGGGTTGGGCCTTCAACTGAATTTTTTTCAAGAACAACCTTCTTAAAATCAACTCTTAAGTACCACAAACGTATAGGAGAAGCTCCACAAGAAAAGATTCCACTGGGTCACAGAGCTCATGCAGGGTTCAGTTCGAGTGGCTGCAGCTGGAGCGCCCATTCAACTTTGCCAAGACGACAACAGTTCTATAAGTGTAGTGACTGGAACAGGAAACTTTACCATCAACTGCATCATGTGAAGTAGGAGAATGTCTGCTTTGGCCAATCCAAAATTGAAGTCTTTCTTTAGCAATGTCCTTCTCTATGCCAAGGGTTAATGCTCGTCTCCAGAAGTATGTCAGCCATGCCTGTATATCAAATATTGACAAGGCAATAACCTCAAATTGACAGCACAATAGATATAGAAAATCTGTCACGGACACAAGCTACTCCATTAATAAGCCAACGACTAGCAAAGTTATGTGCTCTCAAATCCAGAACTTTATGAGCTCCAAAGTTTGTTTTACAAGTTCAAAGGGCTCTCTACAAGACTATTTGCTCGGCTGTTTTTCCCACCTAAATTTTTTTTGACAAGGAAAATATGTATAATATAAAGGAAGAAAAGATCGGATGCAAAGATAGCATCCTACAAAAGATTATATACATCTAATATACAAACTATCCACAGAGTCAGTCGCATCAAAAGTTGACATGCAAAAGTTCCCTTTATCCCAAAAATGAAGATTCTTAATGAGAATATCTTTCAATTGCTCAAGGGACGTGTCGCCGCTCTCAAAGACTTTTCGATTGCGTTCTCTCCAGATGCTCCAAAAACTGATATGTGGAAGAACCAAGGCCTTCTTTTTTAGCGCTTTCCTACCAAAATAGCCTTCCCAAGACGACGGACGGTTTCTAATAGAATTATGAGAAACCCAAAAAATACCCAAGCAATCAAGGACCGGTTCGTTTTCAGCATTTTGAAGAAGCTATTAGCAGGTTTCAGCAGGTTAGAGCAGGTTTGACTAGCAATTAGTGGATTGGAGTAAATAAAAATAGGTTGGGCAGATTGGAAGCAAGTTGCAGCGTTTTGGAGAGTTTTTGTTGCGATTCTTCCGAATGTTGTGATTATTGATGATTACTTATGACGAATATTTTACATTTTTGTAATATTAGTTCATAATAAATTTACGAAAATAATGCAACAGAAGAGTTGGGTAACAATTAATATTTTCCCACCTTTTTCATAATTTCAAACAAGTCTATTAATGCAATTTACATATATAAAGGTGTGATATATCGAATTTGCTTCTATTATATTTTCAAACTGATCTATTAATTTCAAACCGACCCATTAATGTT
>JACYFF010019584.1:126980894-126995794 GCA_017589665.1 Selenicereus undatus | reverse complement strand
AAAAAAAAAAAAAAAAAAAAAAAAAAAAAAAAAAAAAAAATAAGATAGTAAAGTTAAATTATGAAATATTACCAGTATATTATATTTCAAAATTACGGCATTAAAAATTATATATTATTTTATTACAAATTAATGTCACAGTTTGGCAAAGTTCGAGCATGACTTAGTCAAATACAGCTTGGTCAAAGCTTGACTCGTGTTTGCGCTTTACTTTATTTATCGAGCAAAGCCAACCGAGACATCTACTAGCTCAAATAGACTCCTAAGTCCTCCCTTATATTTTCTGTCCGAACAGTTTAGAGCGGATTGGAGCGGGTTAGAGCGTGCTGGAGCATTTAAACCTTGTTGTACTAGCAATTAGCATGTTAAAGCATGTTGGGGCAGGTATCAAGTGCAAAATGCTGAAAATAAACTGACCCTAAAGGCAAGTTCCTAAAGTCCCCTAGCAAACTGACAATGAAGCAACATGTGATCCACCATCTCCAGTACCCTCTACACATATAGCATCTATTAACCAAGAATTTCCCCTCTTTTGCAGGCTATCACAAGTCAATATTTTCCCATGCGTAGCCTCCCAAACGAAACAAAAAACCTTCAAAGGAGCCAAAGACCTCCAAATGAGCTTGGAAGGGAACCCTCCTTCAAATGGAAATTGTAATGAAGGAAAATTCTAAAGGAGCTTCAGAGAGTACAATTTGACCATGAAGTCTCCTTTAGAGTCCAGATCCCATCTCACCATATCATGTAAAGAATCCCCAAACTTGCAACACAATCAAACTTGTTAAAGAAACTGATAAGAATGTTATAATCAACAAAACCATCTCGAACAAAGGCAAGCGCCCAAACATTGGTGCCAGAAACTCGTTCCCAATAATCTGCAATAGAGACATGGCTAGAACAAATAGGGAATGCCCCCCCCCCCCCCCCAATTATTTCTCAGTTAACAAAAAACGAGAGATAAACTGTCTTCCTATCTGCAACAAGTCTTGACAAATGATTGAAAAGGCAGGGGTTGGGACTGAACATCAAATGATCCAAAAAACCGGCAAATATATGTGGAAAATGGCAGTAGGATAAGAAGCTATGTCCAAACTTAAAGGCCTGACTCCACATCAAATGGGAAGGATGGACGGACGCATAATTTTCGACCATGATGTATAGATTGACTGGTCCAGTTACTTCAAAGTTACCGGCATTTGTTAAACCTCGACATGTGTTGATTACTAATATAATCTTGGCCACATTTTTTAAAAAGAGAAATTAACATCTACTCACTTGAACTACGTTGAAATAGTTTTTCAACCCAAGCTTTTACCCGCTTGACAATCGAATGTAATATTATTTGTTCCCCTATTGCTGACGTGGCTACAAGGTTAGCAAGAGGGTGTCAAATAATCTTACATTTGATCCACATAGGGTAGAACTTATTTCAAAAACGTGAAGGTTAAGAAAAACTATTTCAAGACAGATTAAAGGGCAGATGGCGGCGATAGGCCGGGGGGGGGGGGGGAAACAGAAGTAGTAGATGTCAAAATCTCATTTTTAATAACAAGATATTTCCAATTTGATAGGACAAGATTACAGTCGGATGCCGTATTCAGAGCGATTCAAATGGCATAAACTAGAACCAAATTTGATCAGAGTAGATTGACTCTACAACTGGTATCAGCAGCCAATAGGGTATTTGACAAAATTATTTTGTCAAATATATTCCATGAAATTAATCTAAAAGAAATTAAATTAGGAGTTGAACAGAAATAGGAAGGTTTTGGACTTTTACTATCCAATAACAATAATCTAAGAGAAATAAATCACAACTTCAGTTGAAATCAGAAGGTTTGGAGTTTATTATGCATCGAGGAGTGGGTTTCCTCGATCTAGTAGCTAGAACGATGCAATGAGGTCTACAAATAGGAGGATCTGTATCAGAGGTTTGTGTAACGCCACAAAAAATCAGTAAGGGGGACAGTATCATGAGAAATGCGCAATGCCATTCTGTGGGGGTTTATACGAGAGTCCTACCAGTAGAATGACAAAACCAAGTAGGCATGGTGTGTACAAATGAAAAATTAGAACAATGAGACTAGAACCAGCAGTGAATTGGATGTAACCTTTATAGATTTTGTAAATGAAATTGATTTTTGCCCTACACCTGCTTTAGGGCAAATTATTATGTACACCCGGGAGCGCATGCTCCATATCTATTTTATATATATTTTTTGGGGGTGTATTTGTCATATATTTTATATTTTAATATATAATTGTTTATATGTCATATGGGAGTACATACACTCACGTGTACGATATAGGCAGTGCTGCTTTAGGCCATGCGAAAAGGTTGAACCACTTTATTTGCAGCTGCTTTATTCTTTTGCAAGATAGTAACTGATTATGCTTCTGCTCGCCAGCATAATAGACTAATAGTGGACATATGCCCAATAGAGTCTACGAAAGACAAATGAAGAGCCTCTTTTGTGTCTGATGTCATCTAAATTGTAACACTATGTGCAGAAGATCTTCGTGACAGCAGTTGTGGCCAAATGCAACTGCCGAAAACCTGAAAACAGGGACCATAGATATTCTGCTGTCTAACTTCCTATGAGAGAGAACTTCCAAATGCAAATTAACACAATTCTAAACTTGTCCTTAGGACAAGTTAAAGAAAGTGAAAATTGGGAAAGGAAAAAGGAGACAAACCTCCTTGAAAAGAACATCCTCTGACTCTGCTGGACTTAGTTCTGCCAAGAAAATAAAAAAATTAACACAAATGCTGGAGAGGCAGAGAGTGATATTTGAGATTGTAATAACAAGATCAGCAGTTGCTCAAAGAAGAAAATTTCCATGGATCCCACAGGGGTAAAATTCAAAGGAAGTAATCATTGGTTAAGTTACTGAAGTAAGTTTACCACCTCAAAATGTTAAAAACAAAATATTACAGAAACGGAGAACCAGCACATAAAATTATGCACTAGTATGAAATAAATTTTTGCAAAATTCGACTGCTTGCCTGACAGCAAGTGAAATCTGGACTTACAACTGAAATTCAAATACAACAGAAACTCTACCAGACTTTGCTTTTGATATTTTTCAACAAACCATCTCTACTTAAGCTGAATTTGCCCAAGAATGATTCAATCTTCGAGTTTAACCAAGTTAGTATCAGACATGAATACTGCAATTGGATACTCCAATTTGGCAACATACACAAAAAGGCCTTGAAACTAGCCATTTCCAACGTGTTGACATGTCTGTGTGTTGGACAGTACCCAAGTCAGAACACCAGAGTTCAGCTTCATATCTAAAATCTATTTTGCAGGCATACATAGGTTGAGACCAAGTTATTGAGTGACAGGTTTTGGGAAACAGGAATCTCAAGGCCATGTCACAGATCAACATGTATGGTACGTGCGTGCGCGTACACTAGGCAATTAATTGACAAGGTAAAAGCAAAACAAATTACCGAAGGCCTCCATATATTTCGCATCTACTGGAGATTTGAAATCTGCATTGAAGTGAGACAGATGCATGAGTTAAATGTCTACATTCCAATATGTGTATATGCACAACGATGGCTGAACCCATTCCTCCTCAACACCACCCCCCCAAAAGGGAATCAGAAAGAAAAGCAGAAAAAGAAATGGATTTGCCTTTGAGGTAAACAAATTCAACACCATTAGCTCACTTTAGTCACAGGTAATAACCAATGGTAATTAACAGTGAGTGATATACTGTCTCTGCTCCCAACCATTTGCAACATGAATGGCATAAGCCTTTCAAACAAGAGTGAAGGTTTTCCTAACACAAGGTTGGTCAATCAGTTCAGGCAACCAAATTGGAAACCAAAAAATTCTTTTAGTATCGGAGAGATTTGCACATGTGATACCTATTATAGCTAAGCTATGAACAAGTTTTGTTTGACAGTGGGCCTGTTCTATTTCGCGTTTTAGATAGATAGATAGATATAAGGAGATGTAAGGAGCGGTAAGAAGCTGTAAGGAACTGTAAGGAGATGTAAGGAGCTGTAAGAAGCTGTAAGGAGCTGTAAGGATAGATACAAGGAGTTCTTGAATTGTAGAAGAGTTGTATAATATAATTTGTTTTACAATGAACGTTTTGGATGAAAAATAATAATATTAAAATAATATACTTATTGAAAATAAATAATTAAGTTAATTACACAACAATAAAATATATTAATCCCCATAATTTTGGTGAATAAAATTTCGTCCACTTGAGGTGATTTTTTATATGAACATTAGTTTAATCGAATAAGCAAAGTATAACAAAAAAAAACAAATTTCTTTTGACAAAATTGAATACAACTCTTCAAATAAATTCCTATTTTAAGTAAATAATGTTTAATATAAATAAATGTATGGTCATCTATAATAATATATATTTTATGTCGAAACTCAAATATAATTTACGTCATTATATTATGTTTTTATGTTTATGTAAATGTTGTGTTCATAAGATATTTATAAATTTTGTATATTGGTAGTATCATTAAAAAATGTACATATTTCTGTAACTAAAATAAATGAATGCTATAGAAAATCTATGAGATGTAAGGAGATGTAAGAAGATGTAAGGAGCTGTAAGGAGAAGGAGCTATAAGCTCTTAGCTAAATCCTAAAAAACGTGAAATAGAACAGGGCCTAAAAAGCATGGCACACTATTAGGAGCGATGATATAATAACCAGATAGCATATTACAAACTGATTAGCTGGAATGACCAAAACAGTTAGAACCATCCCTCTCCCAAATTATGTAAAGGTAAATCCAAAGTGTAAACTTAAAGTCAAAGTGATCCAACACTTGAGTTCTCAGATCATCGTCTTATATTCAGCTTAGTGGGTATTCCTTCAGAAGACATATAAACATACAACTAGACCAAATATACAATCATAAAACAAGACTCCATGCACAAGCTGGTCAAATTACATGTTACCCCCATTCACCAGAAACTCAATACACAAACAAGGCATATAGAGCGTCCTTTATTAACTATTTATTACTTATTATTTATTTATTTATCTTTTTGCTAGTTTTCGCCCCTTTGTGGAATTGGTACATACAGGTTTTAGCTGAAACTGTTCCAAAGGTTTCCTATCCCACATCTCCACCATGGTAATGATCCGCTTAGATTTTAGTCTTTTGTAGGATGCTAGCTGCGTATCTATCATTTTAATACCCATTTACAACATCTCACTTTTTCCTTATCAATAAAAAAAAGATCCACTTAGATCAGACTGTTGAAAGCTCTAACACGTTCAATACCAACAAATCCATCATGCTTATGCTCATTGTTAGATATTCACTTGTGCCACTTACTCATGAGTATATGCTCTAACATAACTATCATCATGTTCCTTCTTTCATTAATGATTCACTCAGCAATTGCAACTTTACCAATTAAATCATTACATGAAATTCAGAACCCCCCCCCCCCCCCCCCGAAGCTTCGGGGAATGCTAATACAATAAATAGGCAACATAGAATTCAGAATTTAATAACAGCTAATACTTGGTATCAATCTGAACCAATTTCCCACCAAATTCTAATACACCACCAACACCTGCTGCTGAGTATTGTTTATTGCTAGCATCAGAGGGATCGAAGTGAGGACAAAGGCATCCAATGATCCCACTCACACAACCATTTGCTTGCTTACAAGTCTAAATTTCCACCATTTCACGCGAGGCCTATGAGATATGCATATTTCAGTAGTCCTTTTCCTCCCCACCTTCGAGACACATACGATCTCAATTATTTGTGTTGGATATCTGATAATACTACTAACAACAACCGCCAGTGTGGGCTCCTATAAGGTCTTGGAAGATCCAAAAATAGACAACCTTACATCTACAGGCATTTGCACTAGCAGAGAGTCTGATTCCTATAGACCAACGAAAAAGAGAGAAAGTTTCTGAAAACTTAGGGTTAACTGAAATCTCTCAAGTTTGAGTGAAAATTTTTCCTCAAACTTTTTTACGTTGGGAGTAAGGAAATACAAGGCAACAGCTTACAATAAAGTAGCAGAAGGGGGGGGGGGGGGGGGGGTTGCACAAGGCATAAGAGAGACCACATATGAACAATCAATTGACCCAATTTCCAATCCAATCAGCATTAACATTCTACTTATCTAAAGATTAGGAGAGAGAATAAAGGGTTAGCTACCTAAGGTCTATGACGCTAATCATACTTTTCCAGAAACATGTGATGTGAGCCTCACCTGTTTAATGGGTAAATGGGTTAGATCTAGGTCAATCCTTTTGAAAATTAAATGTGTATAAGTCAAGGTTTTCCAACCTGTTTAATACATGGGTTCGGTTTAGATCGAGGGATTTTCACTGGGTTTAACTTCAGCACAAATACAAAACCGACCCGAACTATCTGTTGGCTCTAGACTCAAAGCCTACCGAGGACCACATAATAAAGTCCATTACAACAACTCTGAAATTTCTAGAACAATATCCGAGAACTTGTCGAATGGTCTAGAATCATATCTGAGAACTTGTCAAATGGAGCCTACCGAGGACCACATAATAAAGTCCATTACAACAACTCTGAAATTTCTAGAACAATATCCGAGAACTTGTCGAATGCTCTAGAATCATATCTGAGAACTTGTCAAATGGTTGATATATGCTCATCCTCACATCTGAAAAATATTCTAGTGGATCCAATCATTTTAAACAATGTAGGCTCCATCGTATAAAACCACAATGCCCAGAAAATGGTGCTAACGAAATCATTATGCTCACTTAGTCCTCTAAAGATAAGATAAGGCCAAAAAAGGTTTTCATGCTTATTAGAAAATTTTGTTGGGAAATATTTACGACTTCTTACAACAGTTAGGTTATAGAGTGGTTAAAGACTCCAAGGACTACTGAAATGAAGGCCGTTACACATGGTTTGCATAATTTTGGGGTCAAGACTAGTGAGATGGTGACCATGCACTCCTTTTGACCCCTCAAAACATTTCGAATCATCCTGGGACCTTTATCACCTCAAGTATTTTATACCATTATACCAATTTTCTCAACAATTTGGAATTACCCTTCACATTTACAAGGTGATGTCAGCGAGACAAATACACAAATTGGAATTTTTTCCCCGGGGGGGGGGGTATGTATGTATGACATCCTAGAGAGACTCCTAAAGCCAAAAAATGACACGGTTGTGGGATCTTGAGAAACATCTTGACTTCTGAGTAATTATCAAATGGTGACTAGATGTTTGTTTGATCCCCACACAAAATCTTCTAGGGTATTTTAGGACCATTACACATCTTATGGGGTATTGTATTACCGCCATAATGCCCAACTTTGGCCATTTTGGAATAATCATTCAAAATGTGCATTGTGGTGCCAATGAACCTATCATCCTCATGAAATCTTTTAGAGAAATGATTTGAACATCGTTTCAGAGGTAGATTAATAAATGCCCAGCCATCAATGGCCATGATATTTTTGTTAATGTCTGTCCAGGCTAATATTACCAATCCTTTGATAAGTAATTAAAAAATAAATAAATTTCCAATTGTTTGACATCAGGATTTTCTGTAAGATAGGAATTTAGATTTATAAAAGAGTTAAAACTTAAAACACATAAAGATGAGAACTGCTACAGGTAACCCAGACAGCCAGGGTAACAAATTATGCACACCTGAGATGGATGATCGTGAAGAATTTGGACGACGCTGCTGAGAAAATGCATAAGCAATGGACGACTCCACCTGGAAGGAGTTGTTTTATCTTCAGAACTCCATGCAGGGTGCAGGGAAAGCAAGATGGAAATATAGCAATGAATATTAGACTGAAAATCACCTTCAATGAAGCAAGTTCCTTCAAGCCCATTTCAACAGAAAGCATACTCTCTATATTTCCCTCTCCAGTCAGATCATTCAAGTCCTGGACGAGTCTGCTTTTACTATCAGAATCATCATCACCTGCCAAAGCATAAGATCGACAAGAATTAAGGAGATGGACTTGTCAAATCAGGAAAATAGAAAGAAATTTCCCTGGTTTCATGAAGACAAGAAAGCCACATGTACAAGGTAGAAGATTACTAGCCTTTTTCCCAGCTTTCCTCTTTAGCCTTTTGACCAGCAGAAATCACTACTTCAAAAGGAAGAGGAGCTAATGATGACCAGTGCTCATACTTAGACATAGCAATATCTGCACAGATGCCTGCAAAATTAATTTTTTTTAATTTAAAAAAGCAGTAAGAATCCATGTATAAGAGAGACTTACAACAAATAGAATCACTTAATTAGTCTCAAAAATCAATACAAGATTGACAAATCGCTTTCACAGCCTTAGTTAAGATAATAAGGTTGCACCAAATTTTTACTGCTTATTCTGAAGAAAAGCAAAATCCACCAATGGACAATCGGGTTGGACATTTGCCATGCTATTTTTCTTTTTTTTGGGATGGGGGGGGGGGGGGCAACAAGAATCATCATGCCACCGGAGAAGCAATGAGGTAGCTAGAAAGGTGGCAATACTTTGCCACTCTTAATGAGACCATCAAATGTGAATATTAAATACAGAAGGAAGATAAGCTATCGAGTTATAGACATGTTTAAAGAAAGACAATCAATTGCTTGTTCAGCCTATGATCCCCTCTCCTCTTCAATTTTCACCTTACCCATATATACATCATATTCCCATCTATTGTAGTTCAGGTGGCATTGAAGGCATTTATGATGTAAAATTAAAGTGAACTTACACTAGGGCGGTTAAATTTACATTATATACTTGTTTATTCTCATCTAAACAGAGAAAATGTTTTTTTAAACTTGCATGTTACCAAGGTACAATCACGAAGGCAGAGCAACATACCCTAAACCAAAACATCTCAAAAGACTTAGATAAATAAAAACTAATATGGATAAATCCGGACGATGGAATCATCAAGACTTATTTTAGGAAGAAGTATAAGAATAATAATTAAGATATTTTATTAGAATTATAGTTTATTATAGTTTCCTATTTCTATAAGGATTAGTATTATGGTGTCCAAGTTTTATTAGGAATATTACACTTCCCTAATTCTATTAGGAGTCGTATTGGTTGATATTACGATGGTTACATACCTATAAATAAAGGGTCTACGAACCTTTGTTGATCATCCATTATTGAATACTGATTATTGAACGAATATATTCAATTAAGCACAAAGATCCCAATTACCCCCCCCCCCCAACGCACAAAGCACTTTAATTTTCTCCCTTCTTCCCTTTTTCTCTACCGGATCTCTATCAACTTTTAAAATCTGAAATAACTTTAGTGTATATAAGTTTGACATTTGAATAAATCAAGCCAAGAAGAACAAACCCTCAATGCCCAAAACTTCCCTTCAGCTAAACAAACTGTTAAAAATCTAATAAGCAAGGCAATGCAGACAAAAGAACAAGGAACTTGAAGGACGGATTTTTCAAAACCACTGAAGTACCTCTGACGAGATCAGTTGGATTAACAATTACAGTGTTAGAAAAGGGGTTTAAAGGCAGCTGTATCTATATCATCCCCCAAGAAATAATAATTCATTTTGATCTATGTGAAGAGCAAGGCATTAACAGATGTAAAATCAAGCATTTTTTAACTATTATCTATTTTGCATAGAGGCACTAAAACAAACAGACAATGTGTACCAAGCTGCGCAGCTAAACCCCAATAACGTGCAAGCCAGCATCGTTTGAGAACAACTTCCTCCTGTCATAGTGATACGTCAGCAAATTAACTTGCAAATGATAAACTACGTACTCAATAGCATACAGAAATACAGAGACCATCTCTTTCTGGGTCAATATCATTCTTTCTGTCATCTTACGAAGACCTTTTACATCAGATTCAGCACCATGAAGCCGTGCTGCAGCTGTTTCAACCACATGTTTCGCGTCCTGCACCAAGTGGGGTGAAAATGCATTAAGTCAATATGCAGTTGCAGTATCAGCACCAGAGAACAAGCAGGAAGTAACACATTTGCTATTTAAAACAATATTATCACACTCAGAAATGGGCACATTTTCTATTCATCATAATACTATCACAATCAGGCAAGGACACATTTGCTATTTTCACAATCACACTGCAAGCACACTTCACCTTAGCTTCGGCACGAAGGGTAAGGATTTCAGTATTATTGCCATCATTCGACTGCTTTTCATCTCTTAGTGCAGCCTGCAATAGTTGAACTCTTTATAAAGACTTTAAATAGCAAAATTAATTCACAACACCTAGTACAAATTCAGCACAGTGACAACAATAGCAAACACCTGACATAAGTCCATTGTGATAGGGGTCTAGGGAGGTCTAGATAAGAGCAACCAAAGATGTCACTTCTCAAATATTCGTGGAATTATTTTAGTACAAAGTAGTACAATTTGTACAGTCACAATAGTAGGGAGTCTTTGTTAAAAGCAAGTAACTTTACCATTGAACTAAGCAACTATTTACATCAACACAATAATAGTATGGTTAGTAGTATTAGAAAAATTATTACTATTACTGCTAAATAAGAGAATAATAATGATACTGAAGATGATGAAGATGACAATGATGTTAAATAATTAACTATCATAGATTGTGGAGAATAAAAATAATAGAGAAAAGTAGAAGATACTAATTACATTCTTTGATAAAGGCTGAAAAGAATTGTCAAATGCAATAAAAATTGTGGACGAAACTAAATTCCACAATCCGCTAACAAAACGTAGCTCTAGATGAGTGAAAACTCCAGAAATAGACCACTAGAAAATAAAAGACTCATGGAAAATAACGAAATAAAGTATAAATTCCAAACTTCTTAACAACCTCTCTTTGACGCAGTGCCGCTTCTTTTCTGCATTTGATCAACAAGCAAGCAACGTCAAAACTCAAAACTAAAATCAGACAGCGCTGTAAGTGTGGCGATTGGGTAACCAGCGTACCTGCTCAATAATTTAGCTTCTAAAGAGACTCCATCTCCAAGAGAAGCAACCTGCAGACACAACAAAGCAGTAAGATTATCCTATAAATACGGAAAATCATTTACATCCGATATGAAAACTATCCCTAAAATCTACAACATCAAAAGAAAACAAAAGTCCCTATTCTCCAAAAAATAGGCTTAGTGCTAAAGAGGCATCTCCACACTCAGCATATCCCCCCCCCCCCAAAAAAACCACACACCCCGAATTAACAAGGTGTTCTTTTTAGCTTTTGTACCTAACAAACCATTTGAAGCCAAGATTTGGTTTCTCATAAAGTTTAAAGTAACCCAAGAAACTCCCAAGCAAAAAAGCTTAGCTCCTTGAGAGCCTTGCAAATTGAACAATTAAGCAGCAAGTTATCGGGTGAATCCAAATTCACTTTGCACAAAGACCATCTATTCACCAAGATTTTCCCTCTTTGTAAATAGTTACATGTCAAACTCAAAATGCTCCTCGGAGATGTAGCCTGAACAAGAAATCAATCCTTGAATGGAGCGCAAGGCTTCCACATAAGTTTCCTGATAAACCTCCATTTTTACCTCTTTCAAACTCAATTTTGACACCTCCTCTCAATGATTTTTGGGTTAAACTTCAAAGCATAGGGGTCGAATAGGCCTCTTTTACCCTGAATTTGCTCATGTCAGATGTTTTCATGTTTTCAGGAGTTCCGGTTGAAGGAAAGAGAAAAACCCACAAATGTTGCGCAAAAGGAGGGCCAAGAAGGCGAATTTCAAGCGAAGGAAGAGGTTGTTGACGCCCTGAGGACTCGCATGGGGACCCCATGCCAGGAAGCCCGACCGCGCCATGCCGAAATTTGAGGAGCACCATTCCAGCGAAAGTGGCACCCCTAGCACAACCGTGCCACATTCGTTTCCTGCGCGACTAAATTGTTGTCGCGGTTACAATGGGGGGATCTTGTAATTTTGCTTAGGGCTCTCAAAAAGGGGCGATTTTAGGTTTTCAACTCTAATTACTTTCACAACTTCTTAAGCATTAGATTGAAGTTTAATTGAGTACGAATTTGCGTGACTACTCTGGGAATCAATTGAAGTACGTTTTCTTTCTTTCTTCCTTCTCTTGCGTTCTCAATTAAAGTTTGCATCTTTAGTAATGTTTTCTAAATTTTTGTTCTAGATTGTGATTATCAATATGAGTAGAGGCTAAACTCGTAGTCTTGGATTGAGAGTAGCCCCTATTATGCGAAATTGGATCATGTTCTAGGCTTATGCGAATTTTGCCCATAGTTGTGATTTGAAATCTCACTTAGTACGGGGTGTTCGATGAATTGCTTGAAAGAAATGTATTCATGATTCTTAATTACGGTTTAGGAGATCAACAATAGTTGAATTCTCTACCTAGAGCGACCTTGTGAGCGATTCAGCGTCCTAACATGAGAATAGTTAGGGGTTCAATTGGGGATAATAGGTTACTCAATCTTGTGGTTTTGTTAATTCTAGTTTTATGAAAATAGATAACTAGGATTGCTTAATCAGTCTAATGAACCTTTGCGAGAAGGCGTAGATGTGCTTTAACTTGTAACCATTCCATTTGCACGGGCAGATTTGCATGGTCTAGTTTATACTCCAAATAGCATAATAGTGCGGTGAATCTCAATCTAGGACCTTTGCTGTTATTGAATTAGACAAACTCATTAGTTCTCAGCAGATTGCAACTGCTAGTTAGCAACATTCAACAAAAGCGAACTTTTGCCTAAATTGAGTCTCATAAGTCGAATTCAGTGATTGCAAACAAGTTTCTTGTGGATACGATCCGTGCTTGCCGTTTCTAGCTACAACTGACACCGTGCACTTGCGGTAACAATTTAAGACAACATTTCCACAGGAACTGAACATGCAAAATTGATTGGATGGATGGAGAAGGAGAAGAAGAAGACATGAGCTTCAAATAGTAGAACTTGACAGTGAAAACCCATTTAGCACTGAGATCCCATCTAACTATGGCAAGATAAGAATTCCCAGGTACAATCTCATTCCCCATGTTATTCCCCATGTTGAAAATCTTGTGGCCCTATTTGGATTCGAGAAAAATATGAAGAAAGAAAATACAAAAGAAAATAGTTGGGAGGAAAGAAAAGAGAAGGAAATGAATTTATTTTCCCTTGTGTTTCGATCTAGAAAAGTACAAAGGAAAAAAAAGTCAAAGAAAAAGGGGGGAAAAAAACTACTAACTCTACAATCAGAACCCAAAGTAATCTCTCTCCTCTCTTGATCTTTCTCCTCCCAGGTAGAAAGATAAATCCAACTCTAGGCAACAAATTTCTATTATCAAAAGGCGAATTTTCATGTCCATCCCTTAAATAAACAGCAAATCTCTCACATCAAAAGAACCCAAAGGTTAGAGCTTTTCATCGATTGAAGACCTCCATCAATGGAGGTCAACCCTATTTCTCTTTCTCTCTCCTCCTCACTCCCTTTAACTATACCTTTGTTTTCCTGACCACCCACTTCTGCACCAAATTTCATCTCCTTCTTCTCATACTACTCTCCATTCCCTCCCCTCGACTCCCTCTATTTCTCATCCCACAGTACCAAAACCACGTAGAGCTATAATTCAAGGCCATCTTGGAGTCGACAGAGAGGCAGTGGCGAAGGAGGTGCCAATGGAGAGAGGGCCATCGAGATTGCCTAACATCTGAGAACGATTGAGCGTGTCAGAGAGGGGAGCCAAAAGGGTCACACCTCACAGTACAAAAATTTTCACGCCTCACAGTACGAAAATTTTCTAAAACTTTCCTCACATTTTGTGAATTAAAGTTACCTAACCTCCCTTATTTTTGGTCATCTTTTCATCAACTTTTCCCTCCTATTTTTCTTTACTACTTTCTTCAAGCCAAACATGAGAAAAAAAGGCAATTTTCCTAAAATTTGTTTTCTTTCCATTTAACTTTCCGAGGTCCAAGCAGGGCCGATAAGAGTGTCATCATTAATAAGGGCATCATGGATGAAGACCGGCGACCAAACATAGGTGCCAGACACTCACTCACAATAATCGGCAACACAAACATCTCTCTTCACCACAAGGACGTTAAGCGAAGGGAAAAGGTCTCTCAATCGAGTGCCCCTACACCAACGGTCAAGCCAGAAAAAGAAAGAAGAACCATCACGAACCACAAAAGAAAACTGGGGAGAAAACCTTCAATATGCTATAAAACTACAAAGGGTTCACCCATATGACCCATAGGAGGATCGAGATGTTAAGAGGATGACCCAATAGATGTACAATGGTATTACCAATAGATGTACAAGGGTTCACCCATACCAGAAGTTAAGAGGGTGACCTCTGTTAACAACAAGATGCCTGAAGCAATATTTGAACGGTTTGTACACATCAAGAGGAGACATCTAGAAGTACTGATTACTAGGTTTGAGAAAATTACTCTATTGGCCTATAAGAGAGGAAGAAGACCAAAGAAAATTTACGGCAGGATATTACACAAGATTTACCCTAGTTCTCTATTTCATATGATTTGATACCTTCGTTTTATACATCTCTAATGCTTTCATAACATTTTTCCTCCTATTTTATATTTCAATGCATAGTTTGATTTCCTTCCTAACTGCTTTTCAATACATTTTTGAAATGTTTTCAGCTCCTTAAAACATTTGCAAGGATTGGATTCGTCATAAACATTATCTCTTTTTGCTAGTGGTAAGGTAGCATGCATTTGAAATTGCACCAAGGATCCACAGTGGATGCTCTTGTTGTATTTTTGAAAGAGCCATTACCAGTTACCTCTGAGTAAATGATTCTTGTTTGCATTGACGTCTCAATGAAAGGTTAACACAGGTGTCAAACGATCAAATTTCCATCAATAAGCTTATCATGATAGTCAACTAGGGAGAAGTCAGGACAGTTAAATGACAGCCATGCTAGGATGGAAGCGTTCCCCCCCCCCCCC
>JACYFF010019584.1:126924727-126980884 GCA_017589665.1 Selenicereus undatus | reverse complement strand
GGGGGGGAAGAAAAGAAGGAAAGGACAAAGGGGCCATTACTAGAATCCAAAGCAAGGTTGATTCAAACTCATAAATGTTCAACAAGAAGATTTGGATGCCTAGATTTGAACCGAACAGGGGAAGAGAAACCATAGTTTAGATCCAAGAGCATGAACCCAGTAATGCCATTAACAATCTTAAAATTCAGAATTGAAACAAAGCAAAAATTACGATTGAAAGATACGAAAAGAGCTAATTGATAAATCAAACTCAAAACTAAACCCAAGGCTCGTAATTTTAACGCCAAATCCAAGCCTAAAACAGGCAGATATGAAACCCAAGCTCGTCGTTATGCTTTAATTAATCTCCAATTAAGGCCCTTGTTGATCTAATCTTGTAAATGGCAAATTGATGAAGAAGGTGATGATCCACGTGATAGGGGCGATGGTTGGTTATGGTGAGAACAAAGAACTGAAGAAGACGACTGGAGGGGGCTCAATTTTGTGGGTTTTAGTGTGGGAAAGAAAGAGTATTAAGAGCATTCTCAGTGGTGAGCCTGATTTTTGGCTCACCAATGGGGCCTACTCGTGTTACATCGGCTTATGAGTTAATTTTTTAACTCACAATTCTCTTTCATTGGCTCACTCTACAACATATAACCTTATTTTTAATATCCAAAAAAAGGAAAAACCCAATTAAAATTAAAAAAAAAACCATAAAAGCAAGTTAAATTATGAGTGAGCCGGCCCACGAGCCTCTCGTGGGCTCACGCTGCTATGGGAGGGGCGAGCGGTGTGTGAGCCACAAATTTGCCTCCATTGGAGGTGCTAGAGGGGAGAGAGAGAGGGAGTAAAGCACGATGAATAAATATGAGAACAGACCTAGCGACCTAAGATGAGGATGATGAATTTTGATTTATTTTTCTTTTTTGTTTGAGTTACTAATATGATCTGTGTGGGATGGAGACTTGATACCCTTTGATTATGGAGGGGTTCAAATCGATTGTTATTTGATGGAAGCTTGACACCCGAGGGTATCAAGTCTCTTCCTCTTAAAATCCTCACGAAACAACTAAAAGATCTTGAATTTCAAGATTTATAGTCTCATTCCACTATTGTTCATCAAACACCCCATATCCGAGATACCCCCTTCCCGAAAAAGGTGTAGTTGGTGACATCTAATGGAGAATTGGACATGATCCTTACTTGTTGGAGGACAATCTCATTCATTACATATTTGATCATAGGTCTTCAATTAGATTTATGGGCATTTGTATGTATTCTGATTTTTGTATGTCTTGAGAAAAAGCTACATTGACACTGAGTGTAAACATTAGACATTTTACACTACGGGAGTGTGCGGCAAACATCTTTTTTGCTAAAAAGAGTTTTTTTGACCAAAGTTAGCCATTTGACCAAGTAAAAAAACTAATATGGGTGTTTGATGAAAGAGTTTTTTAGAAGAGTTTTTGGGTACAAAAAGTTAATTTGAAAAAACTAATTCCGTAAGCTTTTTGAAGAATTAGCTTTTTGTTTCACAATTTTATCAGAAACGGCTAATTTGATCAAATAGTTTTTCAACAAACCGCTAATTCAAACAGCTAATACAAATAGCTAACTCAAACAGCTAATAGCTAATAGCTAACAACTGTTTGCCAAACGGGGCCCACCACTAAGATTAGCCCACATAATTAATTCCTTTATTTTTCTATCAAACCACTATGTTTGGGCCACTATGATTAGGCAAGTCTCATTCCACTATTGCTCACCAAACACCCTTTTATTTGTGATAATAATTACCGATGATAGAAAAAATTTTAGACTGAAAAAAATATTTTTCTGTGTTGACTCAGGTACGAAATATTGTTTTGTGGCTGTTGTTACCTCAAAAAAATTGTAATTTTTATTTTTCGTAAAACAAATTACGGATATTTTTTTTTCATATATTAACCAAACACGAACAACGAAAAAAATACATATATGTTCAGGCATTGTTTTTTTTTGTTGGTAAATCCAAATTTACCAACCTCAACCCAATTCGACCCACATCAACCCACTTCACGAATTTCAACAAAAAATACTAACTTCAACCAACTTCAATCCACTTCCACTATTTTAACCAACTTCTACCCATCATTGAAAAAAAAAAAAACCAACTTCAACTTACTTCAATAAAAAAATACCCACTTCAACCTACTTCAACTAACTTCAACAGCAAAATATCCACTTCAACCTACTTTAACCCACTTTTACAAATCTCAACCAATTTTACCGGTTTATCAACTCATATTTCCCAACGAAAGAACAGACCCTCAGTACATGAAAAACAATTATCTGTAATTTGTGTGAAGAACTTTCAATATTTTGTTACTAGTGCACTTGAAACAAAATATCCGCTCAAAATACACGTACAATACATCTGCACTTCATGTCATGAACTACAAACAACGCCAAAAAAATTAACACATTTCTTCATTATGCCGGAAAAAACATTTGCAAATTTAGCCCCAAATTACGATGAACAAAAAATAAATCTGTTACACATACAGCAACAGTCATCCGCGCTTTGATGACCTATAACAAATATTTCGTAACCAATTAAGCATCTCTTCCATATACAAAATCAAACCTAAAATATCTACCAGTCACAAAAAACTAACATTTGCTTAACAAAGTAAAAAAACAAATATTTCTTCAATATATATATAACAAAAATTACATCATCTACAATTTCCGGCACAACTAACAAATATTTCCATAACATCTGAAAAATAAATAAAATTTTTCATAATTATTATTAGACTATTCATACACACAATTACATAAATTACAAAAGTTTTCAAAATATGAAAAATAATAGTGGGTGAAAGTATGTGAGAGTGTGAACGAGTGAGATTTTTTTAAAGTGTAGGAAGATGTGGAAAAGGCGGGGGGGGGGGGCATGAGTGAGTAGGAGTGAGAATAAGTGAATTTGGTCAATTAAACTACAAAAAAAACAGGACAAGACCTTGGTGAGGATGCCCCCTCCCCGAAAAAGGAATAGCTGGTGACTTTTGATGGAGACTTGGAGATGGTCCTTGCTTGTTGGATGACTATTTCATTTAGATTTATAAGATTAGACCAACAAGATTAGGACACTGAGTGTAAACGTTATACCACTAAGATTAGGGCACATAATTAGTTCATTTATTTTAATTCCTTTATTTTCTATCAAACTGGTATTAATTTCGTTTGTGAGATTACTTTTCTGTCCTTATTCATCCAATTTACTATCAGCCAAAAGAAAGAGTACTCTGCCGTGAATTACTCGTTGTTCACCAAGTGGAAAAAAAAAGTTCCAAAAGGAGCACACTCTTTTAGTATTTTGTTCTTATCAAAAATATATAATTCTGAGTGGTGTCAACAATTGTGAGAGAGATGAGAGAGAGAGAAGAGAGATTTGATATGACTACACCCAAAAAGTCAAACTTGGGATAAAAATTAAAAATTTGATATGAATAATCCAAAAGAAGATATAAAAGAAGGGAGGGGGGAATTCAAACTTGGATTATGCCCAAATTAGATATGGTTTAGATTTTCAGATCTGAAAATTGATAAGAGAGACCAAAAAGCAAAAGAGATCAATCAACTTCTTAATTGTTGCCAACCAACCATCGCTTATCATCGACGTTCGTTGCCACTAAAGCCAAGTCAAGTTCTTCACCATTTGTCAGAGTAAATCGCCAGAAACAACAACGGCCAACCCTTTCTTTGAAAACCCCAAAATGGGCGGCATTCTTTTGCCTCTTTCCTCAATCAAATCAAACCATCCTCAAGCTCGAATCTTGAGATTGAAAAGTTTCACAAACCCCCCACTCTACTCTCTCTATAGCTATTGCCCATATTCCATATTCAGATCCATATTTACCGTAAAAACTCATACACAATACGAACACAAAAAGTTTTGAAATCAACTATCTCATCTGATTGGAAAGATATGTTGAGATAGAGAGATAACACTTGTAATTATAAACGATTACCCATTTTCAAGGAATAACATAATGATGCAAATTGTAGATTTGGGGGTCTTTATTTTGTTCCTTTAGAGTGTTCCCTATGCCAATTTTGAAAGCGTTCATAGCTAAGTTTTTCAGTAAAGGACGATAGAGATGAAAATTAGAGATGATGAATTAAAAAGGAGATAATGAAGATGTCGTCGGGGCCCAACTAGGCAACATAAAGTGACAAGGGGAAGAGACAGAGTACGGATGAGGAGAGAGAGTGTAATAGGGGAGACAGAGGATCTCAAATTCTCAAGGGTTAAGAACAACGGCAGAAACAACACATAAGAGGCTTAATGGTAATTTGAATTGTTTAGTTAATTTCGTCTTCGAAAATTTAACAGTAATAATGTTACATGTTTTTTTTTTTAGTGATTCATATTCAAAATGTAGAATTAAGGCAACTAATTCCATCAATTTATAACATAAATTTTTAATTTTTTAAATTTAATTGATAAATTCATAATTTTATCATACTTGAGTTAGGAAAATATTATGGTAATTAGATTATCATAAAGATATATGGGTTATTCTTGTTCTTTTTTTTCTTTTTTCTAAAGAATTATTTCATAGACTTGTTTGAAACAAACTGAGGATTTCATTCCTATCAATCGAGCACATCGCACTCTCATATCACCTTTTTGTTGTCTTTTTTTTTAGACTCTCTTATTTCTTGATAGTTTTTCCACCTTTCTTCAAAAATTACTAAAATGCTTTTTTTGGTAGAAAAATGCTTGTGTTTATAATATCAATTAAAAATAAATTTCATATGAAAATTTAAAAATGTCATATGAAACGCTTTAGAAATTACGTTCACACATAGTTGATTGTTCCCCCTCCTATATAAAAATAATTATATATATTAATTTTGTGCTTTATACATGCCCCCAACATGATTTGATCTGACAATACATAAAATAATTTTTGAACAATTCATATTGGCTGTTAAAATGTTTCTAATTGTAAGTTAAATTATCAAGCTAAATAAGATTATGCGATTGAAATGCAAGACTTCGATCTGCATATATGATCTTTTGAGCTGGTTTTTATATTAAAAGGGGAAGGAAAAAAAATTGCTTTATTTATTGTTGGCCTCACCACAATGTATGAAAAAATGTGATGCATTATATTGTTCAATCATAAGACTTTTTTTGGGGGGTACAACCAGAAAAACCAAATATAATATTTAATTTGATTGTGTTTTTTTAAAATTTGCCACATCATTAATTAATGAAAAAAAATAAGATTGGATAATAAAGTCAAGGGGCATTTGCCTCATTTTTAAAGTTGAGGGGTATTTAACACCTTTAACCAAGAGATTAAGGGTAATATATTTTTGGAACTCAATAATAATGCTACATGTCTTGTTTTAGTTCTAGACTTCTAGGGGTGTAAAGTAGATGATTTACATTAAGGTAGTGGTTGGTTGGAAGAAAAATAGTTTTTCTGAAAAATAAATTTCAGTGAAAAATATTTTTTCAAGGAAAATTGATTTTCATGTCACATTTTCCATTGTTTGGTACAAGATAAATAGTTTTTCATGAAAAAAAGGAAAATGTCAACTGAATTGTTTAAATAGCGAAAAATATTGACTGAATGGTTAGGCTCGATATAAATGTTGACCAAATGAAGGAATTTTGAGCTTAAAATTCATATTTGAGTTTTTGTTAAATACTTCCTCTCGGATAATGAAGTTTCGATCTAAACCGTTGAAAATATTTTAGTGACGAAAAACAGCAATTGAATTGTTTAAGTGACAAAAAATATCGATTGAATTGTCGTGGTGGAGAAAAATGTTAACCAAATGAAGGAATGTCGTGCTCAAAATATGAATTTTAGCTTATTTTAATCATTCATATCCGATGATTAAGTTTCAATCTAAATTATTGAAAATTTTCTAGTGGTGAAAAATAGGGCTGTCAAATAGGTCAGGTCGGGTCGGGTTCGTGTTCGGGTTGAAGACCCCCCAACCTGAACCTGACCTGTTTAATAAACGGGTTGAACAATCCAACCTGAAATCCGACTAATTATTAAACGGGTCAACCTAATTCTGACCCAATTACCCTTTTAACTTAAGCGGGTCATAATCAGGTACCCATTTACCTGTTTACCCATTTAACCCAATTAATTTCTAACAACTTGCACAACTTCATGGGCATGTTTGACAGCCACATCAACAATCAACCTGGAGGATGCAACATTCATGGGATATGTCAACCTGTAATTCATGGGGATGCCAACTTCATGACATCACTACAAGCCATTCACAATGACTAAATTAATACCCAAAGTTTCAAGTTCAACATCAAAAATAGGTATTTTGGAGGATGAAACACTCTGAGTGGTTTGAGAGAGAGAGAGAGACTTGAGTTGAGAGGCTAAGGCGTGAGGGAGGCAGGGAGCTCTGTGTGCCGTGCTTCTTAGAGTTCTAGAGACTAGAGAGAGAGAAAGACAATGAGTGGCTTGAGAGAGAGAGGGACTTGAGTTGAGAGGATGAGCCGCTGAGGCGTGAAGGAGGAGGGAGCTGCGTGCTGCTTAGGGTTTTTTGGTTCCTCAAAAATCAACAACAACAACAACAACAACAACAAACTCCCAGTGTGGGTCCCGCTTTCGCGGGGTCTGGGGAGATCTAGCTGTAGACAACCTTAGCTCTACCGGTATTGCTATCCATAGAGAGGTTGATTCCATAAGACCCACAAAAACAGTTTTGTGAAAAATGTTTATAGAGAAAACGATTACAAAACCATTTACCAAGTACGAGAAAGAGGAAGAGAAAAGGTTCCGGATAGCAAATAAAGAGGGAGCAGAGACATACCTTAACCAACAAGGGGCGCTAGAAGCCTTCACATCCCAGACAAGCACAAGCACGAGCTGCAGACAAGCACACCAAAACCCGCCTCACCCCACCGAAGCTACTGCCACCTTCCTCAAAAATCAAAATGAAAAAATCTAGTTTCACCTCCCTCCCAAATAAACAGGTTAAACGGGTTGGAATTAAATGGGTTAAACAGGCTAACCTATTAACCCATTTAATTAAACGGGTTAAATAGGTATTTTTTCGTGTCGAAAATTTCAACTTGAACCTAACCCGTTTAAATAAACGGGTTAGTCGTATCGACCCATTTAATTAAACGAGTTGAAAATCTTTACCCAAATCCGCCTAATTTCATGTTCGGTTCAGGTCGGTAATCTTGTCGGGTCAGCTTTTGACAACCCTAGTGAAAAATATTAACTGCACTCTTTAAGGAGCGAAAAAGAATTGTCGTTGTGGAGAAAAATGTTGAGCAAATAAAAGAATATCAAACTCAAAATCTAAATTTGAGCCTATATTAATAGTTTCTATCTGATGATCAAGTTTCGATCCAAGTCGTTGAAATTGTTTTACAGATGAGTCGACTAAATCGTTTTAGTGAAATGTCGGCTAACTTGTCGTGATAAAGATAAATGTCGATCAATTGAAAGAAATTTAAGGTGAAAATTTAGATTTGAGTTTATTTTAATCTTTCATATCGGATAGTCAAGTTTTGATCTAAACTGTTAAAATTAAAATTTTCACATAAATTCAACAAGCGTTGAAGGAAGAAAATTAACTTCCTATCTTCTTAAAAAGGAAATCATTTTCCTCCATTATAGGGGGGAATCATTTTCATCTATTGAGAGAAAAATCATTTTCCTTAAAAATAACTTTTCATTATTTATTGTGCCAAATTATGAAAAATTAAAAAACTATCTTCTAGGAAAATTATTTTCCCCAACCAAATGCTACCTACATATCATCCTTCTGCGTATTGCTCATTTGTAATTCCTTTTTTTTTAATTTATTTGCTCCGTCAACTTCGGCTTTTGTGTCGATGACTCTTAAAGAATTCATGGCTTTTTTGGCTGCAGTTTGGTGTCTATATTCTCATGGAAGTAACGTGCAGCGAATACAATCCTCTCACCCTCTGCTAATTCTCTATCTAAATTATTAATGTGTCTTACCAATATCTTTGTTTCAACTTCATGAACTTCAATTTTTGTGGGGAAAAATTACAGTACTCTAACACATCTCAATTTAATTATCTAAGTATAGAAGTTGCATCAAATTAACATAATCTCTACTCATGAACAATTACAATTTTAAATATTAGTTCATCACTGCTACTAACAAGTTTTCCTTCTGATTTATTCATCCAAACTTATTCAAGCATACTGCACACGAATTCTCAACCTACTATATGTGAGATGGCCAAAGATAGGACCTATTGCCATAAGAAAGCAGCTATCTAAGCCAGCACCCATGTGCCCATCTTTCGTGCCCAACCTAGACAACAGCCTCAAGAGTTGATAGGAGCACTCGTACCTAGGATTGTCAATTAGGAGTTTGGTCAAGTTATATTCGTGTTAAAATTAAACATGTTGAAAAACTTGCGATCTAAACTAATCCATTTATTGAATGGGTTGAAAATTTTCATTGGAAACCATTTATTTGTTAAATGGGTTAACTTAAAATTTAGCCCTTTACCCATTTAATATAAATGAATCAAACTTAGGTTCTATGATTATCTATTTATCCACTTAATATTACGAAGTATTAAAAATAAATTTTTGAGTTCCGCATGCCATCATTCTACAACCACAAACTCCACAGTACACAATATATAAGAGCTATAACCCCAAAAGCACAAATGAACTGAACTAAAACCCCCACATTTTCACAATTTTTCCACAAGAAAATAAAAAAGTAATTAGATGAACAACTCCACCAACTTATTCCTTTTAAATGAATGAGTTCATGTAACAAAAATCTTCAATCTGACCCTTACCCAATTTCTTAAACAAATTAGACAACTTAACCCATTTAATTAAATGAATTTAAAGTCTCTATTCACACTCATTTAACTTTACATTCAATTCATATCAATAATTACTTCGGTTGTTAACTTTTAACAGCTCTAATTGTAACATTGAGGCACTTGTAAATGACCATAAGACCATTCACTATACGGTAACGCACACCCAATAACTGGCTTTCAACATCAGACATTGAATAACGACAACTGATCAACAATTTGGGTCGACACAATCCTCCATATTGACAAGGATGTTGACAAGCTCATTCATTTTTCCCAATCAACTAGGTTTCTTCAATAGAAATTGTTCCGTATTTGACATGCTTATTGATGTTAATTAAAATAGTAGGCTGATGTTAGAGCTTATTTGTTTTATTTTTTTTCTTCCATGAAATCGGACACTTTTAAATTCAGGACCACATCAATCGAAGCTGTCAATACCATGCCCAACCAGATGTCTACTACCGGTGGTCCTCACTCCTCAGTGTTCTCGTTATTGCTGCCAGACAAATTCTCGACGCTGTAAATGACTTGAAAGAAGAAAAACATAATCGCATAAATCTAAGAGACAACTCATTTTTCAAGCCTATATATTTTTTGTTCCAAAGGTTGTTTGAATTGGAGGGCAAAGTCAACGCCCACACCCCCTCAAAATCGGAACTAATATGATACAGAGCCCAACCATATTGATTCTTTTTTTTTTTTTAACCAAAATGGTAAAATCTTTACGTCCACCTTTGGTCTGACAAAATCTTTAATAGAGGCTATCCACCGTTAGCCCACACCGCTCCTACAAAAGAATGTCTTTTATGCAGTAATAGTTGGCGTCTTGAATTAAAATGTTATAAGTCTTGGGGAGCAATGGCTTCTGGTGACCTTCAGATCTACCAACTGGGAGAGACTTCTTTGGGGAGTTCCTAAGCACCATTTAATGCCCTATACGGAGGCTACTCTCTCATCCATAGCAAATCCTTTGCATTCTTATAGCTTCAATCCATCCCTTTGCCCAAACTCTCAGCACAGAGGGGCAACACTGCTACTGGCAACGACTTCTCAATACCTAACCCCCCCCCCCCCCCAAAAAAACCTTCACCCACGTCATGGCTTCTCTCAGAAGCCCACACCACACCCGGGAAGGGGGGAGAAGAAAGGAGGCATCTCTTACCTCCCTCTGTCGTATGAAAGCTACAGCCTACAAGAGCATCAATGGCCTGCCCTCCCTGCTCTACGCACAAAAAATTTCTGAAATCCAAGCCTGTACACGTAGGAAAAGCTCCACCTCCTTAGCCTGTTAACATATGGCCAGTCTCCTTTCTACTAGTCAACCAAAACCAGGCGTCTACTACCTCATTCTCGCAAAACGTGCCCCCATAAGACCCAAATCATAAAATGTCAAATGAGAAGCTTCCTTTTTTTTGGGGGGGGGGGGGGGGAGGAGAGGGAGTAGGTAGTGGAGAGGTTCAGCCCGTCCTCATCATCAACACTACTTCCACTGCTGAACAGCCAAAGAGGTGAAGGTTGTGTGTGCAAAACATGAAAAGCAGTCTCAGGCAGCCCTGATTCCAACCTTTCATGTGTGCAAACTCGGCTGCCAGAAGCAAGAGAACCCTGCCTACAATCAATGGGTTTGGTTTCGCCAAAATTGGAACAATGCAACTCTGTCAAGGTTTGATGGCAAAATCCTGCTCATTTGCCCTTCTGTAAAGTAAGGTTGAAGCTTCCACCCTGTGATGTACAGTGGAGAAGAAAGGACCAAGTCAATCAGAAATTCAAATGAAATAATAATGACAGCACAATAGCCACATGGAAACAATGGATTTCGGTAGGGTTGAGGCCACAATTCCTCACCATCCAGGATGGACGACAAATCTACCAGTTGAAAGAGCCCAATTAACCTGTTCAATACAACCCCCGCAATCAGGCAAACTGACCGAAAATAGACAAAAATGGGGACAAGGGGAATGCGGAAAAGGGGAGCAGGGCAGACAGGTGAACAAAAATTCCACACGAACTTCGGTCAAATATGCAGAGAGAATCCCTTAAACATATCAGCAATTGAGAAATGGATTGTATTATATCAAGAATAAAATAAAACAAAATCAATACCTTGTCAGTCCCCAGAGAATTGGCGACTACATGAGTGACTTGTTCATCTATCTGGGTAGTGCAAACAGCACCAAACTGCTCAGCCGTCTGCCAAAGTGGATGCAAATGAGGATTGGCTTCACCAACTGGAAATACCCTGCTAAAGACAATACGACAGCCAGCCAGAATCTTCCGTTGCTCAGCAGCCAAGATGTTTCTAACGTCCACATCATCCAGGGACTTGTGACCAAAAAAGTTCTGGTGGATTCTTTCTATGACCTGTTACAGATAGAACGTAAGATCCTTCTAGAATATCTCATCCACATTTCAATAATCCTCAATCATAATTTCCCGCATGAATACTACATCCAACATGAAACTGTGATTGATGGTAAAACATCAACTCTTCTATTGAGATTTTTTTTTACACGTTCCAATGTGCATCCTGCTGACGCAGGACCTGGAGAGATTTAGGCAACCTTACCACGCAAGCAAAGAGGAGGTTCTGAGAAAGACATTTATGAAAAAAGTATCACAAGGTTAACATATTTTTGGCATACTTTTCACAAGATATCTCATTCGTATCATAATGTGAAATTTGATAGCTGACTTACTGCTAACGACGATGCCAGAGTTCCATCTTCTGGTCTTTCATCATGATCAATTTCAAGGAGTGAAGGACCTGGAAGTCCAAATTGTCTCCTACTACAAGGAAAATAAGTATACCTGTGGACACAATCCTAATGTTAAGCATGTAGATACAAGCAGTGAAATGACTTTAATGAGGGAGCACACTTAAATCAGCATTGTATGAATCAAAACATGCTTGATGCTTCTCACTCACCTTTCCACAACGATGAGGTTTAGCTTGTTATGTGGCCAAACTCTAACAGAATCATCTATTATTACAACAGCAGATTCCATGCCCAGAACACCATCTAAATCTTTACTCTTAGGAACCCTCTCATCACCATCTAAAAGATCACCATTGTCACCACGCGAGATAACCCGTCCAGCAAATAAATTTCCTTTCGGATCAAGCACTTTTGCCATCTCTGTGGCATATAATTTATTCCCCATGGTATAAAGGTGGAGTTCATAAAGCTTACTAGCCTGAAATGACAACAGGAAACATCTTTATTCTTTAATTACCAAAATCATACCCATACATCCAAAGTTTTTAACTATCAGTAGGTAAGCATATATACCTTCTCCAGAAAGTTCCAAATACCAGGCCGCAGTTTAGTCCACATTCCCATATGTGGAAATCGGAAAAGATGACGCCGCGGCTTTTCACGATCTTGTTCCTCTTTCTTTCTCAAGATCTCATCGTGTTGAGGATCTACTTCTGTGAACTGGGAGGAAAAGAAAAATTATATAAAAATATGCAACATGGAGAGTGCTGATAAATGTAAATCTAGCATGCAGTGGTTATAATCTAAAGCCAGACACTTACCTTTGCCGAGTTAAGCAGAGTGTGATCCAAATCCAACACAAGACACAACTTGCGGGCAGCAAACATCTTCTTCTGCTCATCAATCCTCCTCGCCCTCTCCTGCTGGATAGCTGCCTTTTGCTTATCATCATATCCTTCAAATAAATGCTCGACATCTCCCCAAGTACTCTGTGATTGAGGACGACCAGCAACAACTTCTTCGGGCCTCAATGCAGACACGACATTCTGATCAGCAGAATTTAGCAGTCCACTAGAACTGGCAACAACTCTATCTGGGTTAACTTGCACAGTCGGGGGAGAACTCATTGGGACTCCTGTCTGCACACTTGATGTTTGTGGAGCAGAGACTATGTCAGCAATATTTTTCAGATTCTTGGTAAATTGTTTGGTGATATCTGGTAAAACCAAGGCTTGGGAAGACATTGGACTTGTATTTGCCCCATTGCCCTGCCTCTGGGCATTAGAGATCTCCTGGATCCCTTGAGTGGCAGTATTAGGTACTCCCTTTACTTTACGCTGTTCTGGTGCAGAGCTGCCAGTCTTTTGGACTGTGTTGGTATGCAGAATGCGGCGTGGGTCACGAGGTTTCATGCGAATTGTTGCCAATTCATCCTGTGCGCTCTGCAAGTTATTTACATTTCAACAATCAACCAACAGGCACAACTTAAAAGACTTCAAACTTTAGGTTACACTTGGCCAAATAATTAGATACATCATCCACTACTAATTAAGATCAAATTACATGAAGAGTATACCACAAAGAGAATACTTGCGCAATGGACTTTACTTAGTGTAGATCTAGGAGAACATCTGGGCCCAAATGCTTCATATAATCTGTGCATGGTTGCATGTCCCTCCACAGAGACAACGAAGAGCACCTATTTGGTTCAGAAGGGTCCCCAATTTTTTTTGGGGGGGGGGGGGGGCGGCTGTGGAGGTTTTGAGCAATATGTTTCTGAAGAGGATTCCAAATTACTAGAATACTCACCGTGACAGCTGTATGAGGGACCTGAAGCAATCCTGCACTCGTCTGTCCTGCACCAGAAGAACTTCCTGAAACCATGTCTGGCAAGGGCACTGCACCCAGAATTGAATTTAAGTTTGCAGGATGTGAAAAACCTTGTAAAGGCTCAGTTGATTTCTGCTGCTCCTTAAAAATATTCATCCATACTGCTGGATTGCCTGCAATGTCTTTCAATAGTGATTGCAAAGATGCTGTAGTGTTGACATTCATTGCTGACTGAGCAATGGTACTTGCCAACATATTGGGATTAGTATTACTGATCCCAGAGGAAACTGTATCACATCCTGCTCTTCTAGGTTCAGTTGCCGGACCGAGGAGGCCTCGGCTTGCAACTTGAGGTCCAACAATACCAGCACTCTCTAGCCCTATACTTGCAGGTAAAGGTTGCGCTTTATTGACATTAATAGGCATTTCTTTGGTTTCCAGACCAGTCCTCTGCCATTTCAGAGGAGGTCCATCCAAGACAGGACCTTCAGGGGTTTTGGTCTTTTTTGGATTCATCGTATCTCCCACTGGCTCCACATTAGAGGAAGTAGACACCGCAGGCGAGGGGCAAAAACTAAGGTCTAACAAACCCGAACTGAGATTAATATGCCGAAGCCTAGGATCTCGACTCTTTGCGGATCCCCGGGATGGAATACCAGATACAGCACTCAATGGTACACCACCAGTGCCATTGACCACTGGTTGAGCAGGAAAACTAGTAGCATTAAGAGAAGAAGAAACATTCGGTTGAGGCAACACATAGGGGTTCGTGTTCCTAATGTCATTGTAAGCAGCACAACTGGAAACCTCATCATTTGCATCATCAGCTGCTGCTTCGTTGCCATCTTCAGAAGGAGTTGGACTTGGAAGTCTGTCCTTTGATAGGAATGTGCTCCGACCAAATTTCTGTTGGTAGCTTGAGACAGCTTTCAACGCATCAGTCTCGTAAGGATGAACTCCAGAACTCTGCACACCATGCACTACCCTGGAGACAGCAGAGTCAAACGAAGGCAAGGGAGGGATAGTTTTGCTTGTGGGTGATGGAAGGCTGTCTTCGTCATGAACCTTGTGAAGATCCAGTAGAAGGCCAAAACTGTTTTTACTCTTTACGTTAGCATGTAATCCTTTCAACGCATCTGAGAGAGTGTTTGTGTTCTTTTTCTCTGACAGAATAACACAAGAGTCCCATCCGATTTTTTTCAAATAGTCTGAACTACTATCACCAGTATTCACTGTCAACGTATTGGAATCGGTGAGGATAGCCTTATCTTTAAATGGCAATTCCTCTTGCTTCTCCCTGGACTTGGGCTTCAGTGAATCAGACAGAGGGCTGACAGACGCCATCATGGCCTCCACCTGAGACATGAACATTATCGTCAGACACGCATAATAGAATAGATATTCATGCATACAAGATTGATGGGGCTATCAACCCAACCTCTTTCCTCTGTCCTGACGTAAAAAGCGAAGTGCTGAAGTTCATTACAAAGGTAAGCAACCTGCAAAATTATTTGAAAGGGCGAAAAGAAGAGTATAAGCAACAATTAAAGAGGGGGGGGGGGGGGGAGAACAAGCTAATTAGAGTCCAACTGAAATGATGGGGGCAAAAAAAATAAACCTTGACATTTTATCTCGGTTTTGGTCCTTTAAGGCAGGGCTCATTGTAGAGAAGACCTGCAAAGAGAAACATTTAATGCCTCCATGAACTAACCAGAAACTGCTCCAATCATACCAGGAAAGGCAAATTCTGTACAAGAGAATGAAAAAAAGCCTAAGCATCCAAAGATTATCGCTTACAGAGTTAACACACTGAATAGCAGCAAAGCAATGTTGGATAAGTGCATCCTTGGACGGAAACCAAATGCGCAATACCAACTCGCTCAAGCTCTCCAGAGAGCTCTTGAGACGAGCACAAACAATATCAAATGATCTGGAAAATTATCAGTCAGTCAGCCAGAAGCTATAACAAATCCGCGGAATAGAACAGATTAATCTCAGCAAAGGGGCTTACTTATGAGCTTCAGTAACAGTAACATTGTCAAGCACTTTGCGAATGGAAGAGACTTGCTTTTCCAATTCCCCGTCCTCGGTCTCAAACCCGCTACCACTATCAATACACTCCTCCTCAGAGTCCAAATTGATCTCACCTTCTTCCAACTCTCCTTCTTCCCTCTCACTCTCCACCTCCACCTCCTCATTCGCATTCTCAGCGCCAGTTTCATCAGTTACCCCAGCAGCCTTTGTAACATCGTTGTTGTTGTTGTTGTTGTTCTTTTCTTGGGCATCATCATCGTCCTTCAACTCAACCAGTACCTCATTGAGGGGCTTGTTCTGCACAGCTTGCGCCCAAGCCAAATTATACAATCCCGAAGCCGCCCCGTATCCTCGCGGATAAGAGTATTTGTAGAGATCTCTCATCCAATACCTGTTGTTGTTCGATGAATCCGAGGGCGTCGATGATGTCTTGCTCGATTGCTGTTGTTGTTTCCAAGTCTTAAATTCATCTTTACCAATCTCCGCTACTGTTTCTGGATCGGAGATTTCACCTTCCTCACCACCATCCACTTTCAACTTCACATCGCTTCCCATCCTCCCCGATTAACCGTAGGGTTTTCGTTCAATCTAATTCGATTCGGATCAGCTTAATCTATATCTATAACACCCAAAAATTTTGCGAAAGGACAATTGCTCAAAAAAATTAGCGATATGGGATATTAAATCCACGGAATTGTTCGTCGAAGTTAGGGTTTCAGATTTGAGAATTCAATAGGTTGATAATTACTGCTAGAATGATTTAACAGACAGAAATCAGGCCTCCGATCCAATCTACAAGGCGGAATATGTGACTTTTTTCCCTCAATTTGTTGATCGCACTAACTTGATGGTGATGATTACGAGATCTAGAGACCAGAACGCGGACGATATAAATAAAGAGAGAATTGGGGGGAGATAGACAGAAAGAACAAGAAGTATATGCACAAGTTGACAACCAACGGAAGATGAACTTCAAGGTTTTTAATAAAATTAAAATTAATTAGTGGAATCTAACGCGGACAAGGAGTCTTAAATAGGGATCTCAACCGTACACGTCAGCGATCCGGCTGAAAGCAGGGATACCTATGATGACTGGCAACTCCTCATGGCTTTTTTGGCAATGTGCAGTTGTCAACTTGTGCACGGTCAAGGTTTTTTACAAGAACAAATAAGATCTTCTTCCTTTCGTAGGTATATTATAGGCGTAAACTGGATGAGAATGGAGAGGAGTAGAAAGAAATAGTTGATAGTGAATAAGAGTGAAAAGAAGTGGATGAGAGCGTGTAGGAGTTGTTTGTTAGATGTGGGAATGGAAAGGAGCTAGGGTTGACAACAGGCGTTAGGCGGGTTGGGGACGGGAGACGTATTCTCCACATCCCCATCTCAAGTGGGGATCTAATCCCTGACAAGGCCTCAATGAGAATTTTTACTGCTATTTTTTTCATTCTTTGTGATAACTATATTACAAGTTTTGAATAAAAGTTTAATTTGTCATCCCTAAATCATAACCCAATTAATTGTACAGTAAGTTTTTGTAGGCTCCATGCAACATAATTCTAACAAACTTCATTAAAATTTACAATCTAATATAAATTAAAGTTTAACAAGTTCATACAACATAAATCTAACAATGCACAAATTACATAAAACAAATCCATGCAATTTAGGTTTTTTCAACTTAATTTACTGATATAACTTTAGTATTATGTTAACAAATAAAGGGTTCATATGTAATTTTAAATTAATATGTAAGAACGGAGAAATGGAGATTGTAATGCCCCAAAATGCATATGTTTTACTATTTGCATTCTCCTTAATAAATCTCTGAATTAGGACTAATAAACTCGATGATGGGAGTGTTACCGCCGTCCAAAAGGATAAGGCTTGAAGCATGTGTACTAAAAATAATATACTTAAGCGTAGCTTTAACCATACAGATTCACACATAATCAAATGAGAGACACTAGACTTAGAAGGATGATTGGGTGGATGTATGGCCACACGAGATTGGATTGGATTAGAAATGAGGTGATTATAAACAAAGTACAGATGACACCCATATAAGATGAAATGAGTGACACTAGATTTAGAAGGTTTGGTCACATGAAGAGGAGTGTGGATACATTGGTGAGAAGATGTGATATATATGATTAAAGTTTCCGAATGCAAAAGAGGCAAATGACAACCAAAGAAATACTGGAATGAGGTGATTAAACACGACTAAGAATTTCATAGCTAACAGAAGACGTGACTTATGATAGGCATATGTTGAGGTCTAGGATGAAGGTACCGAACCATAGATAACTAGATTATTGGCGTTCCTTTAACCTCTGAATGGTGGGTATTATGGTTGTATTGTACTGACCATTATTTTATCTTATATTTATCATATTTTTTGGTATGCCCATACTACTCATAATCTTAATAGGTTTAGTATTATCCCACCCCCCGATTGTTTGAGATATGACACTCATCTCTTCTATGCTGTTTTTATGCTCATATTGCTATTTAAGTACTCTTTTTTACATTACCTTTGCTTTTCAACTAAATTTTTTTTCTTCAAAACTTTTTATGTGGATTATTATTATCTCTTCCATGATGTTTGCAAAGCTAAGATTTCCTACATCTAGATCTCCCCAACCCTTGTAAAAGTGGGATCGACAATGAAAGTAGTAGTTGTTGTATAAATGGTTTCCGTAAAACAAAAGGTAGTCCACACTAATTGTAGATTATTTTCAATTTTAATTGTTCATTTATAAGATTGATAAAAAATGCCTAGTTTTTGATGTTTATTCAGCGGTGCTTTGTTGTCATTGGAAAATGAATTGTGATGAACCTTCTTCCTTCGATAAGAAACCAAGACCAATATATTGACCCGAAGAGTAAAGAGAGAAGTGTTATGGACAAATTGCAAACTTAATTAACCACTTTTAGTGGAGACCATGGGGGAGGGGGGGACAAGAATAGGCTCCTATGGCTTAGTTCCGATAAGCTAAGTTGTCCGCAGGCAAAGGGTGGTTTGGGGGTTAGAGACTGCTCTCGGAGCTAAAACACTGCATCTTAAGTTGTTGAGGCCAGATACTTTCTAAGAGCAACACTCCTCTAGGCAAAGTTAGCAGTTAGCACACAATCCTAGCTACGTTAGGAGGTCAATTTTGGAAGCAAGATGGGTAAATGGAGATAGTTCTTAAGTAGGGAGTTGAGAATGGCCTCCCAATTAACAACTAGGAGGAGAAGAAACCTCTTACTAGACCAAATGGAATGGTTATCACTCCCAGAGCAGAGAATTGTTTGTTCACACTCCACACATGTGAGGAGCCTAATCAATGCGGATGGCATAGGTTGGAATACTAACATCCCAGAAAAGCTTTTCAGATACGTCAACCAAATGAACATCATGGTTGTCTGTTTGAATTGAGCTCCTACCTAGATGCATGGACTGTAACTGAGAGGTTTACAAGCCATGATTTCTTCACAGTGAAGTTTCCCTATTAGCACATTATTGTTAAATGGAGGGAAGCAAAATCTAAACATGTCATACGTATCCTTACTAAGCGCACAGTCTTCATTTTGGAGGAAGATAGGGAGAATAAGGCCCTCCCCAAAATGTGAAACTTCACGGGGAGGGCTACACATGAGATTCTTTTCAAGAAAGCATATATTAAGATGAGGATGACAACTGGGGATAGTATCTATCCTAGGTACGGCAACAATGAAGGAACTCAAGCCTACTTGCTCTTGGGTTCACTACAAAAAATAATGCATATGCCCACACTTATCTGGCAGCACTAGAAGAAGTGTGGGAAGAAAAATCAGAAACTTTTCAGCTCTACACTTCATAAGTGTGGGGAATCCATAAATTTCCTTCTACACTTCAAAAGGCCAAAACAAAAAAAAGAAAACCAAATTTACCGTTCCCTCACGTGCTGGGCACGTGCCTACGCCTCCCCCCTCACTTATCTCCTTATGTCTCTCTCCTCTCCCTTGGTGAAAAGAAACCAGAAACCCCGACCCGGCTACCTAGCTAGCCTTCGTCTTTTCTCCCTCTTCGCCATCTTTCAATCTCTCTCGAACTCACTCTATGTCAACACCATCATCAACACCCCCATCACCACAATCCCCCTCATTCACTCCACTATCTTCATCAGCCAGCAATCGTCCACGCCATTCCACACCAAGGGTTGATTTCGAGCTGATTCGGGTATAAATCAAAGGCAACGGCTTTTGGGCGAGGTAATTAGAGAATTTGGGTATTATGAGGTTTTCGTTTAAGTTTTTCAGGCTAAATTTAGGGTTTCTTGTTAGTTTAATTTCAGTTTTTAGAATTTTAGGGTTGAATTTAAAGTTTTGTTTTACAGATTTTAGGGTTCACTTTTCGGTATTTTGACTCTGATTTCGAATTTTAGATATGTTCTCTAACCTTCAATTTCATATGATCGAATTTTTTTGCTTTGATTTCGAGGAGTTTTGATGAATTTCAGCTTGTATTAGATTGTTTTGCGTTATGGATTGTTCTCGACTAACTTCGAATTCCCTATCCCCTATTCAGCTTCTCTGTTGCTTATGCAGTGATGCTCTGTTTCTTCTCTGTTTGTTTGCTGCACGATTTGGACTTGGTGTTTCTCTACTACTCGGTTGCTCAGTGTTTTTCTCTGTTTCTAGTTGTGCTCAAGAAACTAATATGGGTTCTCAACTATGCAGATGCCTTAACCTTTTCCCTTACTCCCGTTTTTATATGGCTTGGTGCTTTCCATTCTAATTGATTTCCCTCACCATCATATCTCTAGGGTTTGAATGATATTGATGCCAAACTTGAGGTTTGCTTCGAATTGTATATGGGATGGCCAATTGTCGATAACCGATCTCTCAGTTGTTCAAGCAAGTACTGCTTTCTTTTGTTATTGAATTGATGATAAATTGAATGTCATATGCTTTATAGTCGCTATATTGCAATTTTGTGAACTAGATTGTGATTTAGCCCTGTAATTGTTTTTCTCGATTTTGGAGAAATGCAACCATGTTCATCTTGCTTATCACTCATATTGTCGTACTTCTCTGTAATTTAGGGTATAATAATGTTGGTTAAGCATTATTGAAATAATGGAGGGTTATGATTTCTCTCCTTTCGTATTGTGATTTACATTGAAGAATTTGACATATTTTATCATTTTTGTCTGTCTAATTTTAATAACTTGTTGGATTCATAGGGTATTTCCTAAATTAGGAGCAAGAATTAATGAGCATTGGTAATCATCACTTGCCAACATTGTGTTCTAAATGCTGAGGCTTTGCAATCCTTATGTTCTTCGTATTGTATTTATTTGCAGTTTTCAGATTATAATTAATTATATCTTCTAAACTTCATAAATTCTGGACGGAAGCTCAACACTTCTGTTCTTGTTCTTGCTGGTGATTGTTGGTAAAATTACAGTTTTGAGTGGTAGGTATTTGAGCTATTGTGCTTTCAATTTTGTTCAGGGTTTACAATTCCTATACATGTTCTTCTTATTATGTATGTTAGCATGACTGTTCTTCGAAGCTGGCATATGTAGGTTACATCTAAAGTGAGAAATTAAGAGATATAAATTGTTGAATATTGAGAGTCGATTATGTTTCTGATTTTAACTTGTCCTGAATGCTGAGTTTACAACTCATTTGATCTTTATTTTGGTATAGAATGTTGAGTGCATACAAGTTATGTTTTTCTTCATTCTCAGAAAGCAAAATGTTGTTTATATTTGCAGTTTTTAGATGATAATCAATTATGTCTTCTAAATTTCATAGATTCTGGATGGACTAAATTTCATAGATTCTGGATGGAAGCTCAACCCTTCTGTTCTTATTCTTGTTGGCGATTCCTGGTGAAGTTACAGTTTTCGGCAGTGGATATTTGAGCTGTTGTACTTACAATTTTGTTAGGGGTTTGGTTTTAGTGCCTGATATAATTTTCTTTCTTAAAGTGAGATGCTTTTGTAGTAATCTATCTATAGTTTGGGGTTTGGTTTCTTTCTATAATTGTTGGCATCATCCTAGATTCATCTATACTTTCAATGCATTGAATTTTTTTTTTCTTGAATCAAGATATTAGGTTGTCTAATTTGACAGTGTAAATTTGCCTTTTGGGTTTACCTTCTTATGGATGGATTTACTTTGTCAATGGAAACCTTAATGTACTTTATTAAATTAGTTATGAAATTAGTCTTATGCAGAAAAACTTCAATGACGACTACCTGGCCCTTGGATTAGACATGCATCCTTCCCTGAAAAACATACTTTCATATCAGTGAGCTTACCTCTAACCTGCTGGTTGCTGCCTCTCTTCCTCTTACTATCGTTCTCCATTAACACCGTAAAGGAACGTAGAAGAAGTTGATTTGAGAAATGCTAGAGAACTTGAAATAGGAGCATTGTAGACTGAATCATTACGACATGAAGCAGCTTGACATGTCCCTATAATTTTGAGGTAATTAAGAGACAAAATATCCCTTTCTATCTCTATCGTAACTTTATTGATTTCTTGGATTTGTTGATAGTAATGGGTTATTGGATTTGTGGATTTGTGTTGGTTACTCCAGGCGTGTGGCTTGTTGAGTTTATTTGTTCCGGCTTGTAGCTGTTGAGATTTCTTATTATATTTATGAAATGTTGTAAAAGGAAAATATCCAAGTTGAACTCACTTAGGTCCTATATATTGCTAGTTGAACTCGATTGTGCGTGGTTCTATTCTTGGTTCAACTCTGTTGTTGTTCTATAGTTGGTTGAATTCTGCGGTGCGTCTTTCAATTTGATTACGCCGAGTCTGCGTCTTTGTTAATCTCTTTGGTGATCTTTTCTAATAATTCATTTTTTGTGTGTGTTTCAATTTTCTGATAGGTTGCATTTCTGGAGCTAACATCTCTCAGTGAAGAAAACAAATATGGAGATTTTTTTATATATTCTTTGACGTTAGACATATTGTTAAAGTATATATTCTTTGACGTTAGGCAAGAATATTTAGTTTTGATTACATTAGTCTTTGTTGATGTGTATACAATTAATTTTTTTCCAGACACTAATGTGTAATTTATCTAATTCATGTTTGATCTACTTTAATTTGTTGGCTTATTAATTTTATTCATTTATGTAGGGTGATGCGAGCTGGTAATTAGTATAAAATTTATTAATTAAAAAAAGAATAATTGTATACAATTGTTCTACTTTTAATTTAATAAGTTTTATATTAATTACCAGCATTATTTTTAAAAAAAAAACTAAAACAACACTAGTAACACTTTTAAGTGTGGGAAAAATTATGACTTCTTGCATCTTCCAGAGTGAGCATAGTGTAAAATGGTCACACATCAATTGTGGGTAATTAGTATTTACTCCGCATTTACAAGTGTGGGGAATATAGCTCTACCTGCATTTTCATTAAGTGTGGAGAACACTCCCACACATTTAACTTCTCCACATTTAACCCAAGTGTGGACAACTGTTATTTCTACACTTATAAGTGTGGTTATTAGCGAAGCTAAATGTGGAGAGAAGTAATCTTTTTTGTAGTGGTTGCTCGTGGGCTGGGGGAGCACGGCTGGGTAGCAGCCTTGGACCTCTGACCTACTGGATAACCATATCAATTTTTGAGAATGGTTAAGGCAATGCTTAGTTGACTTGAAAATGAGCAAGCTGGGCTATCATGCACGGATTGCCCGATGTGAGAGATCAAAATGGAGTAACTTTTGAAAGGAGGACATGTAGTGTAACCCTATGGACCGTGCTCGCTGACAATTGATTAACTGGTACGGGGAATTCTTGGCTGCGTGTGGGCACAAGAGGAATCAGGAAAGATGAGCGGTTAGAGGACAGATGGAATCCGCCACCTTACGCTGTGATGAAAGTCAATATGGTCAGGGACCCAAATGGATCCCTGAAATATGCGCCAAACAAACAAGACAAGGTGTTGGGCGATGTTTGAAGCCAGGGTGATTCTATGGGCCACGAGATAACGAGAGCTATGAAGGGCCGATTGGGGATAGAACAAGGTTCTAGTTGAAAATGACAACTTCGGTGATCACGAAGATACGAAGCAAAGCTAAAGAGTTCGAAGCAGTCTTATGGACTCGCACTAGGAGAGTTGCTCACGAAGAAAGTTACTGCAATTTTGTTGTCTTCAGTATAGGGTTTGGTCGTTCTACTCTTTCTTTTTGTTTCGCAGGCCATGAAGGACTCCCATGTTAATTGAATAATATGCTAGCCATCTTCCACTTTAGAAAAATTGTATACTTACCACAGTCACTCCCTTCTTTGCTTTTATTTATTGGCCAACACTAGAGTCGCAACACTTGTGACAATGATTGCTTAAGTCTCCTCATTCACTTCCTCGTTTCCAAGTTCGTTCAAAGTCTTTTGATTTGTTGTAGCTTTCTTACATTGTGCTTATTCCATATTTCATACATATTCCAATTAGCTTCTTCGTTTTTTGTTGTTTGTTTTCCAATATGTCTAAACTATGAATTATTAAAGTCCAAATATTTTTTCCTCAAAGAGATAAGTGGAACAAATATAATTTCCACTCCACACCCTAAACTTCTAAAACCATCAACCTCTCTATGATAAGGTAGATATATCAGTAGAGGTAAGATTGCCAATAATTAAATCTTCTCATATCCCGCAAAAGTAGAACTCATATTGAGAGTTATTGTTGTCCTAAATTTCTAAAACCAAAACATGACTGAGAGAAAAAAGTAAATCACTTGTAGGATTGGCACAATCCATGAATTATACAAAGAAATCATATGCACATATAATAAAAGGGTTGAGAATAAGAAAAAAGGAGAATAACACCGGTCGACTCGGTGGATGAAGAGCAAAGCAAGCAAATACAATACGTTATGAACTAAAGTCTCACATTGAAAAAGTAATAGGAGGGTTATGGATTTATAAGCGGTGGCATTGCACACTCTATCAGACCGACCTTTTGAGAAGAGGGCATCGTAGGATTGGACGGAGGAGAATGTTATGGACAAGAATCCCACATCGGAAAAGTAACATGAGGGTCTTGGGCTTATAAGCGGTGACACTGTACACCCCATCAGACCGGCCTTTTGGAGAAAGGGTAATAGCCCCATAACAAATAGCTTTGCCGGTTTTGTCCAGTCCTCCTCTCGATTATCCTTGTATTAAAGGAGAAGAGCTTGACGAGAAATAGAAAATCACAGAGAATTGTCGAGAGAAGTTGGAGTTTTCCTCACTAGAATTTCATGATTGTTGTTATGAATACAAGTGGCCTGTCAGCGATGGCTTAAATACATCTGTTGAAAGAAGGAAGAAATTGGTCTACTAAATCAATGCAAAACCAGCTAACCTCTCTAACAAACTGTACTGACATGGCAAAGTTAAAAACTAATCTTCAGTAATTCTAATTCCTAACAATTATCTAACGTTCAAGAGTGGACGTGAAACAAATAGGAGACTAGACTCCATCTGTTTAGAAAAGAAAAAGGAATTTACCACTCAGTTAACCTATTTTCTCCGTATTGGCAGGTCTTGTATTAGTGTATCTCAAGTGTGGAGGATAAATAGTGTCAAAAATAACTCTTGACAGCATAAACCTGACTTCATGCAAGTTTCCTACAGCCAATGACTCATAGTTTATGTTACTGCTGCGCTTGGGCACAAATACTTTTTCCCTTCCCTTGGTAACACAACTTATAATCTCGTCTGTCCTCACTTGCAGCGCATTTGAGATGAAAACCTGTGAAAAAGGAAGCAATTATCTGCATTTCATCGAGCGTATATGTGCGTGTATGTTTTCCGACATTGGTAAGCAAGCCCACTTTGAAACCGATATTTCATGGAAATACTTTAGGTAAAGCCAGGCATGGAGGGTAGCAGGAACAAGGGTAAGAGAAAATCAACCATGCCCCTAGTGGGTTTTGAACCTACTCATCATTGGTAAGTTGCTCCACTCCCACCCTTTTGATGGTTGTCTACGTATATATATGTATTTAATCAAGCGGAAAAAAGGTAGGAAACTGTACCAAATCTGAATGAGGCGCCTGTGGGTACTTTGCCATTGCCTGAGAGACAGAGGCCCCATCAGTCATCTTAGAAAGTGCCATTCTAACAGAAGCAGCGAGATCCTTCACCTCATCCATCACATTCTCATTTGTAAATAGATTGTTTGGTTCAAGTACTTCAGGGAAGCTTGAATCATGCGGCTGAGAAATGCTCCTTGCAATGCATACAGCTTCAGATAGAGATCCACCACTATGGACAGCAAGGCAGAAAGTAGCAATCACCAAAGGATCACGAGGCTGGTCTGCCAATGCTTTGTGAAAAGCTAATATGCTTACCCTGCAGTGCAACAATTCCAGTGAGACAAGGGATCCTTCAAGACTCACTGGGATTGAACATGAATGTTAAGCATACAAATTCCGAGCATTTATCGAACTCAAGTGGATTTGTTCACTTGCAACCGCAACAACTTCCACTCTTCTGTACATGGAACTCCCACACAGAACTACTGACCACAAGGGAGTAAAATGCCAAATGTACACAAAACTAGGCTCAATTCCACACGAGACCCCAAGAGATTCAAAAGCTCGCAAACCGATTCAAAATGTAGATGTTTTGCAATGAAACGACTAGATCAGAAAGGTTTTTAGACTGAGAAGACCATGCTTTTGCCCCACAACAACTGCGATATGCAATGCAATTTCCACATTAGACAATTTTTGCCCCACCGCCAAAAAAAAATAAAATGCAATCATAACTGAAACCGCATTTTGAATCTTTGCCCACACTGTGACTCAGTTGCCTTGTACAATACAATTATGTAATCAAATAGGAGCAGGATTAAATTTTTACAAATTACACTGAAACATACAGCGAGATTATACTCAAAGCATATATTGAGATGGACACGAGTTTGAACAGGGAGAGGGTAGGATCGGAATTCCCTTATGGCATACTTTCTTTTTATTTTCTTAAAATCAACCCGTTTTGAGCAAGAATTGAGAAAATTAGCCAGCTATTTGTTAATTATTACCACTTTCTTAAAATCAACCACCTTTTAAAACAAATGTGTGATGCCATACAGTGTGGAAAGCTAAACGAACAATGCAAATCTTCTCACTTTTATGCGGCAAGCAATAATAGTGACAAAGCCAGGCAGTTAGTGCATATTTTTAAATGAATATATTCAACAATTGTACAAGGAGGAGACCAAGGGGAAGAGAGGCACATACAAAAAGTACAAATACTAAAATCAATATGCCTTCAAGGTCTCATGAATAATCTCATCTACAAATGGTCAAATGCCTGTCACTATTTAGCACAAGACTCCACCTACCAATCAACTTTATAAACTACTTAGTTACACAATAGGATGAAAAATGATTACATTACCATGCATGATGATGCATCAAAGTAATGGAATGACTAAAAATAGAGGCACTGTCCAATTTGTGCACAATAGTGCCGCACATCATCTGAAGAATTTTTATGCAACATTATTGATAACTTTTTCAGCTCAAGGGTGCTCAAGACCCCAATCCTCTTAACATGCATCCATCCCTGATTGAGAAATTCTAAGAGGCATGGACACTCTCTATGGTTTCACATATCCATGTCCGACATGCTTCGAACATCGAGACAAGCGCATGGCAAATGTATAGATAGTACAAAAAAATTTGGATTTCGTTACCGCCAGGTGTAGAATGCATGCACTACAGACAGTTCATTATTGTTTTTAATCCAAACACAATCCTCTCCAAGGCTAAAAGCATAAAACAAACTATACACCGGTAGGTAATAGAATAAGCAACTTCTAACCACTACATATCCGTTATATGTGTCGTATCCTATTTTTTGAAAAGACATGCCTCCTCGTGTCAATTTTATTCGTTTCTGCATCACATATCATTGTCTTAAACGATAAGTGGTTGTGCTCAACAGATGACCTCATTGGTGGCATAGTTGTAAAAGTAGAAAAATTCTAAGTATCTGAATCAATTGTGTGGCTAGTGGCCACTTTAACCCCCCCTTCTTTTCAGATCAAAAGATCAAGAAAACCAGGACCTTGCTGGTGAGAATGTTCTTTCAAAACCCTATCAAGCCAGGGGAGATCAAGGAAGCTCAGCATGTGAAAGGGAATACGTAACTGTGAAACTGTGAAATCTAGTCCTGTGACTCTGCAAGTGGGGTAGTGGATGAATGGAGAGGGGCTAAAATGTGATTTTGTAAATCCATTATAACTAGAATTGTTTGGGGTCATCAGCAGCAAGCACAATTATATACCCTGCGGTCTGTGGTGATAACAATTACAAGGAAACTTTGAGTAAATTGCTCTTACACCATTAAGTATGTTAAGGGAAATACAATTTGCAAATTTGTTAGCAATACAACCTACAAGTTGATTATCCTTAACCAAACACACCACCAAAGTCATTATTCACAGAGGACAACTTAGCAATTGATTATATCTAATCAAACATGTCACTGAAGTCATGATGCGCAATTGATTAAAAGGCCCCCCCCCCAAAAGAAAAAAACAGTTGATTGCATTCTTCGTAATACTAAAGATCAGCCAGAAATCAAGTGACATATTGAATGAATGCACACAGTGATGTCCCAAAAGACCTTAATAAATCACTAGGAATTTGAATTACAAGATATATCATCCCATTAAAAGTCCAAGCAAAACACGCAGAACGTATGGAGTTGTTGTAAGTGTCCTATACCACATACCCAATTACAATGGATATCTGTTGAAGCAACACATTAACGACAGGTAAGATTCCTTACCACAAACTGCTGTGGCAGGGTCGATCTGGTGCAAGGAGTTTGTCCAGATTTGCAAACAATGACTGCAGAAATGTCAGAGATTCAATTCAAAAGGGAGTAGTAACCTTGGGAATCAGATAAGAGAGGCAATGAATGCAGGTTTGAATAAGATGTAGATGAGATTATTATTTGATTATCCTTCTCAAAGATTGACTGATTTGAGCCAAAATCAACAGCAATATCCATCATGACAGTATAAGTGGTTGGTCAACCATGACCCTAATGTCTACAGCCCTAGTTGTGAACTTCAGTAAAACTTAACTGACTAAAACATATGAAAGGAATAAAAAACTTCCAACTATCTACCCTATAGTCAATAGGAAGAGAGATATCCTGTCCCATCCCGTCATCCCTCCCTTCTATTCTATTTTGATAGCCATAATTGAGACTGCATATCGTTAGGGTTGGGTTTTTTTTTTGAGGGGGGGGGGGGGGTTAAATAGGCCTACCCATTGGACCCCTTAGGGGAGAGGGACTGCACAATCACCAGACTATATCCCATGGAGGAATGCCCTATCACCAAACCCACAAGGGGCTTGTACTATTCTTGTAGAAGTACCCCAATTTCCCTCAAGGAAATCGGTTTGGTCAGGATGGTAGATTGCACAATCACCAGACTATGCCCAACAAAGGCCTAGCCTTGTCACCAACGGAATACCACAATTTCCCCCAAGGAAATTGGATCCCCCAGTATTCAAACCCTGGTGGGGAGTATGGAAACTCCACTCCCATGCTATTGAGATACAAGGCTCTTGGTGTCCAGACAGTTCAGTAGACCATTACCCCCTTTTATTCTCTAGATATTTTTTCGTAGACAACTATACTACCAATGCGATATAGCCTAGAGGTGCAACGAATTATAGTCATGACTTTTAGAATTTCAACAGATAAGAATAAAAGAAGCATAAAAGTCCATTAGGAGTAGGGTGGGGATATGACTTCGAACCCATATAAAATGGACAAAACTCACCCGCTTAAGACCTGTTTGAGTGTTATAACATGGTTTTAAACAGATATAGGGCGGGTGCAAAAAATGAGTATGGTACGGGTAGGTTATGCATATAAATTTATTACCCATTTAGTACCCTTTTAAACTTGTTTTGTCATACCCTATTTTTAATATTATAACTTCCAAGATTATTACTTCGTCTCACTTTATGATAAACTTCAAAACTTGATCATTGATAAGTATTTGTCATTGAAATATTCAAAACTTTGGAACTTAAAAATATTATGTACTCAAAATTTTTCACTCTCTATATGTTCCCTGATAAATCTAGAAGTTTGTAAGAGTCGATGGGTATGGAAATGGGCATTTATTAATGCGTATGAACATGGGTCTCATTTCAAAAAATGGGCATGGATGAGGGTACAACTAAACCAGCCCCATTGCCACCCATTGTTAGGAGTTTGTGAAGTTCAATTGAATCAACCAAAGAACGAAGGAAAGAAAATAGGTGTAAAAGTTAGGATTGATGTGTGTGCATGCGCGTATGCACAATTATGTAAACACAAACTTTCTTTCCTGCCAAAGAACCAAAAACAATATAATGGGAAATGATCAATCCGTCATTGCTCCTAAACTAGGTGGATGAAGACATTGCTAAATATTTGATGATGATTGACTTCTCCAGGTTGATCTTTACAACTTATCATAAGCTAGTTATTGCTGATCAGCGTTGACTGTTGAGTGATGCTAATGAATGCAAATGAGTGCCAAATAATGGAAAATTATAACTGAAAATATGACTAAGTATTGATAAGTGCTCATTCGGTGTTCATCAGTGTTGATAAGTGCTTATAAGTGTGAATGCTGAACATAAGTTGAAAAGAACACAGGTTTAGTCAGATTAGTTAGAACAACTGCTACTAATGGGTCGAAGCAATGAATTTCAGAAAATCAAGCCATCTGATAGCTTCTGTGGCACACAATTGACAATCAAACTGAATGTGCTTTATACCAAACAGTATTCCTAGCCAGACATTCAGCTACTAGGTCATCCCACTTGATTGAAATTGGAGTAATAGTGGCTGCTACTCAACGAAGCCACCTCAATAATCAATAAGCTCCTGTATTTAGCCTCTGCAGAAAAAAGCAACACAGTGCCATGTTTCTTAGACATCTATCAGACCAGAATTTGGTCAAGAAATTCAATGAATCCACCGACAAATTTTCTGGTGTGAAGGGAGGCAGCTGATCAGAGTCACAATAGGCCTGCAAAAAAAAAGAGTGGGTTCCTCGCTGAACAAACTACCAAGAGCCGATTGCATCCTTTGTGGTATCTTTTTCGCACATGTAAAGCTGCTTGTATAGTTAGGTTTTTTTTTTTTTTTTGGAACAAACACATATTGGCTCAGATGGTTTACAGCAAATGTAATGCCCAGCTTTTTATTAATCCAGAAATTCAACTTGCCAACTAGCTACCGTTAAGGAGGGACAGAAAGTGGGTCACCAACATCAGGTAAAAGCTCACCGTTGATGTCCATAGAAAGCAACAACTAAAGATGGTTCTAGCCTTCTAGGCAATTGTATTCTTGTAAAGGTACACTGTAAACCTTCTTTGTGTGAGAACAAAGCCTTGTTCAACTACTAGAATTTCCATCACCAGAAAATGGTGTATCTGATCTCAGATCTTTGATCTTGAGGTTAGCATCCAAAAAGTGCTTAAAGGACTGAATTTCAGCTTCGTCATTCCCAGTCAGCATAAGTCAGTAACATATGCAGCTGAAAACACCACAAAACAGGCTGTCTTCCTGTAGAAAAGGAAGTAATCATTTTAAGAACACAGATAGTCCCTCTTGTATCAACTTAGCAGACCATTGTCTAGAGGCTTGCTTAATCCAACACAATGACTTAAGCTTGCAAACTGCATAAGGAATATCAGTGTGCAAACCATGGAAAAGTTTCATGTAAACGTCGCCACATAAATCCTCATGTGGAAAAGCATCATCTACATCAAGCTGACCCAAATGCCAACTTTTTAACAGCAACAGCCATTAGCTTTTATGATGGTCATCTTGATAAGTGGTCCAAAGGTCTCCGTTCAATCCATGCTTTTCATTTGCGTAGAACCAGAACTCACAATCTTGCTTAGTGTCTTTCTATGCTCCCATCCGCCTTTACTTTGCAAAGCCTTTTACACCCCATGAGTCTTTTCCTTGGAGATAAAGACACTACGTCTCAAGGTTAATCGTAATTAAGTGCCTTAAAGTCCTTGTCCATCAGCACCCAAGAAACAAGTCCTTATCCATAGCATCTTGCCCTCCCCGATGCAAGGCAGCCTCCTCATAACAAGGTGGTGTATGACATTTGTCACAACTCAGCCCAAACTGAAACTTGATTTGGATATAGGTGAGGATTACTAATTGTGCTAAGCATGAACTGCAACCTGTGTGCAGACTGGTTGTACCAGTTAAAAAAAAGTTTCCTCCAGGTAACAAAAAGGTCATGAGGTCTAAAGGACCTTCTCATTGGTAGTTGGTGCAATGCCCCAATTCCTGATCCTGTAATTAATCCTAGTTAATTAGCCATTAATGGTCATTAAGGTGAAAAAATGTCAGATTAGGGCATTAACGCAATCCTAGAAAGGATTAGGCCTAACTGTTCAGAATGCTCAACACAAAGAAAATAACATTTGTACGACATTAGGTAAGTGGCGCGTAGACTGCACATGCTTGGGTCCAAGTGACAGTCCGATAACCGACCTATAAACTCGCAGACATCCTGCGAATTAGAAAGGTGCCACCATAGGCTTCACTAAACCTCATTGATTAACCCCTTGCTTCACTTGCAACACTTGTTTCATGACTCCTCAATTGCTCAACCTAAAACATGAAAACACAAAATGCTCGAAGGGTGACCCGAGGCTCAGTACGTTCACCCCTATACTGTAAATGATAAAATTTATTTTTCAGTGCGCGGCCGCATTTCAATTAGTTTAGTTGGAAAGCAAAGGAGAAGAGAATGATATTAAAACTATTACCAGTTATTATCTTAAAGTGAAACCCAAACTAATGAGCTCATATTTATGCTAAAATCATTGAATAGGTGTACACCTACCAGGTCGATCAGATAGTCTGACTTAAGGCCATGTGGGTAAACGGAAGGGCATAAGCCCTACTAATTGATAACTGATGGGTCCACTTGATTATGTGGCAAAATACTTGAAAATGATTCACTAAATAATTATATTATGGGACTTGTTATTTGTGAAAAACATGTGAACTTTTGAAGGGTACAGTAAACATACCTGAAGTTTTTTTTTAAAAAAAAATCCCTCGCTTTTTATAAAATAACTGTTTATGACGTTGAAACAGCGGAAATGGCGTGCTGCTTCAAAGGTACATATTTTTATAGTTAGTAGAATTTTAAGCACTTCCTATTAGTTACAGCAATAATAATTGATTCACACCCTGGTACTTTTCCTAATCATCAATGGTATTGATGTTATCCTTGCTATTGTAGGTATCAATGTTGTTTTCTTAATTGTTATTAATATTAACATTATTGTCATTATCATTCTTTTAGGTTAGTTCTATCACTACTAACATTGTATTATTTATGGTTATTGCTATTATTCCCCTCTCAATCCTTTACCAATTAGTAATTTGCTAGCAAGATTTGGTAAGTCTATGAGTGTTTCCATTCATAAGTGCCTTCTTTTCCAAGGCGTTGTACACATTTTCGGAACAAGATCGAGGTGGTATTTGTTTACAAAATCTCAACTAAACTTTAATTGCCCTTTATTTGGTTTGACTTGCACTTTTAATTCACTTAGGCATAAACCAACTGTTGCTTATCTTTCCAAGGTACATAAGCACTCAACTTATGATTAACACTAATCTTAATCCCTTAATCTTACTATTTTGACTAATCCACAAAAAAAAAAAAAATCACCACAATTAACTTAAATCATTCTTACCATACAAGCTACTCACTAAAACTCCATTCAATTTTCCTATGTTTACACTCCAAAAATTCATAGCAATTTAGTTAGTCACAAAATCCCAACATTAGTTTCTTCCCTTCTTCCTCCATCCTTAACCTCAAACTCCCTTTAACCTTCCATGATTAACAACAACACCCACACACTAAAATCCCTAAATTTTCATTCAAACATACACATAATTTCTCTAAAATTTCACCAAACGAACCTTATGGCATAACCTCACCAAACACACCCCACACCCCAATTTCACGATGAACACCCATAAACTCCGACAACTCCAAACCTCCAAAATCACGATTCAAACTATAACCAACACAACCAACACTTATCTACATTAGAACAACACATTTGCTCCCAAAAATCATAAATTAAATGGTGAAAACAATTGAAAGGGGCTTAGGGTTTTACCTTTCCATTCCAAGTCTGACAAGCAAGGGGAAGAGAGAGCTAAGTGGGAGGGTGACGGCGCTTGCAGGAGCCCAGGACGGCGCATGCCGTGGTCGGAATGCTGGAGCCAGGCTAGCGTAGCGGTGGTGGCGGGTTGGCTGAAGAGAGCAAGCGAGATGCATAGGAGAGGGGTTTGAATGGCACGGAGGGGGGTGAGGTCGGTTGGGGCTTCTTTTATTTGGGTTTTTTTTGGATGCTTTTCCCCCGTTTTTAAGAAAAATTTTAGTTAATTTAAATTAATCAAATTTCCCCTAAATTCTAGATTTTTCACCCCCTTTTTCTTTTCTCTTTCTTTTTGGTGCTCACTGATTTTATTTATTAGCTAGTAACTCTTTGGACCAAAATTTGGGCTAATATCTGGGCCATGCTAAGATTTGGGGAAAAATTAGAACATTACTAACATCAACTAATCACACCTTGCATTTGTTTTTATTTCATTCATTAGTATTTTGATTTCATTTGTATAATGTGGGTGGATAAATGGTGTACATGCATCCTGTAACTACCCATTTCCGTAAATGGGTTACCTTTTGTTTATTTGCTTATTTCTTTATGTATTCACGGGTAAATTCTCAATAATTTAATATAGGCATGACTAAGCTTTACTTCGAGGCCATTTGTCGTCTCAACCTGCAACTATACCAATATTTCGAACACTGAATTGAAATGCAGCGCTCACTTGATTAAATTTAAATTAATATTAATTGGATTAATTAATATTGATTAAATTCAGGCTATTACAATTAGTTAGCTTCTGAAGGCTGTTGTGGTAAAGGTCAAAGTGGCTGCCTGAAGAAAAACTGTGGTGAGTGCTATGTGATGAGATTGATATAATAGTTATGGGGATTCAGGAGAGGTGGAAATTGTGTCTATGGAAGATTGAAAAGGTAATCCCTAATCTGAAACAAGTAATGGCAGGTGTGAAGATGTTCAAAAAGGAAAAACTCTTTGATAGAAAATTTATGTATTATCAAGAGACATTATTTTGTCAGCATTTTTTTCAAAAAACGCAGGTAGGCTGAAGTCTATACATGCCGTATTTGGGTGTAGTCATATAACAAAGACAAGCAAGCATCTTTAGATTTTCACAGGTTAGAGGTTTCCATGAACCTCAACGGAGACATACGGTTCAGCGGGGCAGTCAGGGAACCTATTGAATAAGTGGGAAAGTGGCTATAAGCAAGGATTCATCCTACTAGTTCAAAGGCAAATGAGATAGAAGTAGGACACTTTGTTAAGTCTTAAGCAGACGCTTGCATTGTCTTTCCACCTCACCGTTTTGCTAGGATGTTTGCGTGCAAAAGGTTTGACGCTGCACATTAGCTAATTCAAGGCCTGATTACTCCTCCACACCAAAAAAAAAGGCCTGATTACTCCTACCAATCTCCTAGGCATCACCAGTCAAGATTTTCACATTAGCGTCAAATTAAAGCTTTGCCATGGCAGTAATGGACTTAAGACCAAATGTTTCATCCTTGATAGCCACAAGACAGTTTGATGTTATGTACCATTTATCATCCAAAGTAGGTAGATAACTAAGTTCAGTATTGGCTCGACATCATATGGTTCCAATGTGTGATGCACAAGTACAAAGGAGTGAGTAGAGGATATAACACTAGAATGAGAGGCAGACTTTCTTATGAAACCTTCAGATATATCACAAAATGATTCAACAGAAGCATTTTCATTCATATCCAAAGACAACAATGATTCTTTTTTGTGAGGCATAAGACCATGAGAGCTCAAGTGAAAAAGAAATGGAAACGTTAGAAGAAGCTTAAGAATTTTGTCTGATTGGTAACAGCTGCAGCAGGCACAGCATAGGAGTACTTTTTTCCTTGGGGGGGGGGGGGAACTTGAAGGAGTTGGGCTAGAAAATGATTTCCTGTTGCCATACCATGTAAAGGTCCATCGAATCAACAAGGAAAGGAAAGAAAGAAAACAGAATGAGAAATGCTGGCATTTCTACCTTCTAGTATTGGTTGTGCTAATCTGAAGCTGGGATTGGCCGGTATATGCAACTATGCATACAAAGTGAAGCAACTAAGACTCGAGCTCTAGGTACCCAGCTAGCAAACATCCCTGACAGAGAACCAAAAACAATATTCTATGATGATGTAGAGCAGAAAGGATATAGGAAACAGAAAAGGAAAGACACAAGAACAGTTAACTTGAGGAAGGAAGTGATCTATCCTTAAATCCAACCGTGTTGATGTAAATAAGCATATCAGAGATATATGTGAGCCAAGAGGTGTTAAGCCCGCAAGTTTTAGTGATTAGGAAAAAGAAGGCCAATTGAAGACATTTTTAACAGACTGGCCCATTGTAGAGAATACGAAATTTATTTGATTTATTTGCATTTTCCCTGTCAGCTTGTATGGTTTGTTTTTGTTTACCAATTTAATAGAGTCAATTAGCTAGCCGTATTACTTTCTCGACTCGCTTTCACAATCATCAATAAGACTCCACTTTCTCTCTCAAGATATCTCTCCATTTGTTCTTCTCTCCTTGAATGATTTCATGAACATTAGCTTAATTACATGTCCATTCCATAAATTCACATGTATAGTCTCTTACCCCTTTTAAATGCTTCCGCCTTTCAATTTTTTTATCTTTTATTTTTTGGGCATTACCTTTAGTATGTTGCCTAGGCTATCCAGTTCAAACAAAATACAGTTTTTAATACTTGAGAACTCTAGTTCATCCAGGGGCCGAGGGAGGGAAAATGAAAACATAAAAGACCAATGATCTCTGAACTCTGAAGTCACAAACGATTTTCAATGAAAAAAAGATTAAGTTTTGCATTACCAGAAGCAAGTTTGACCTCTTATCTCGCCTTCGAAAACCCAGGGAAACAAAATATGCTGCCTGAATGACATAGCATTTAAGTATTAGGCTAAATTGAAAAAAAAGAACAATAACAAAAGGGAAATCATGAAAGATTAATGACATACTTGTATAGGCAGCAGTATCTCTAGAAGGCCATACTTCCACAGTAACCTTATAGAAGCTTCAGCAGCTCCAAATGCCAGCATATAATTTATCTCCATAAGGATCCTTCCCTACAACATTTTGCAAGATGCTATGACAATCATGCAAATGAAATGCAAGGAGACAGCCCAAAACAGAACTAGACTTATAAGTACCTTATCAAGTCTTAGCACTGAGGAAGAAAATTCTTTCAAAGAATGAGCCATTTCCTTTGTAAATTTAAAACGCAAGCGTGCAGCAATTCTAACAGCACGTAAAATACGAGCTGTGAAACATGAATTTAACTCTGTTAGATAAATCCTTGCCATAAAGATGTTGTGGAAGGCTGCAAGGGATTATAGAAATAAGGTTCCAAATTTATTATAATCTCGAACATGTTTTCATTATTGAGGCATAAATTATAAGGTGCCAAAATAAGAGAAAATAACAGCACTCACCACAATCTTCTGTGAATGAAGAGGAGGCAGGGATCACTGTCTGCACCTACATAGCCCCCAGATATTAAGATTACATTCATAGACAAAATGCAACTAACAGGTGAAAAAAACAAGATGCTGGATCAAACCCTAGATTTTTTAAGATCTTCAATTCCACCAATATAGTCATATACTATCTTTGAGTATGGATCAAACATCAGCCTGCATCAGAAAAAGACATTGCAGGAAAATGATGGGAATCAATTACACCTGATTTGAGAGTATAGAATTTATTATCATACCATTTAGCAATAAAAGTACGAATATCTAGGAAACCAAGCGACAAATTATAACCTCTAAATCCCGATTTACAAGGGTTAGGTACCAACGCGTTAATTGTGAAGTCCCGTTGAACACAGTTTCTCCAGAGAATATAATCGTGCTCATTGCATCCTCGCGGCTTTTTAATAAAATTGTTCAGTTTGCTCATTGACTGCTTTGCAACAGTGCTAAAACTTGATACCTGGTGTGACAGCAAAATGGCTTGAATTGGAAGCTGAAGATATTTCAAAAGCAAATGTTTTCTGGCTCAAGAATAACTTTATGCACCATAATCAGCAAAGAACCTCTTGAGCAGTTCCCCCCCACCCCCCAATCCAGTGTGTGTGTGTGGAGAGAGAGAGAGAGAAGTACGACACATTAGTTCAACATGGGTTCATCACCTCCACGATGCAATCAGCTACATGCACATGGCAAATAGGGAATCGCTTTCCAACTATTACACAATGAGGAAATGTCCTCACAACCTGCAATCAGTAACAGCGAGTGAGCACCTGAGCTGCGTATCTAGTTTGCATACATGATGACACACAACTGACATATTGATGCCAATCACAACCCTGAATAGAGAATAAAATTGGAGGGGAACAACAGGAATGGTGGAACTATGAAAGCACTCATTTCTTCATTTCCACGAAGTAGCGTCCTCTTTCTCCTAAGGGCTGAAAACCAGCTTTGATAATCACATATCCTAATCACACCTTCACTTTGGTTTGGCTGGGGCTCAAGTTCATGCAACACCAATTTTATTTCCATTTATCCAAAGAAAAATCACATCAAACATGTTCACCAAGAACTTGTTTTGGGGAGAGTATGTCTTTTCAACAATCAAATGGAACCTAAACCCAATAAACTGAAGGCCAAATGGCCAAGCCACAGTTTTTCTTACTGTAGTGTAAGAAAAATACAACAAGGCTAACAATTTTCAACAAGAAGAGACTGGCATCGTGTGACGCATTAGTAGGCCCATTTAAAGAGCATGAGGAGTGGTATAAGAAGAGAAAAAGGCAAACACAAACCTCCTTCAGCTCCGCAGAAGTGATAATGTCAAAGTCCTTAGGAATTCTCTTCAAAATGAGATCCCTCACAGACCCTCCTACAAGGTATACCTGGTATCCTAGACACGTTTATGAAAGCAATGAAGCTGCAATTAGAAGAGGACAAAAAATATTTAACACCCAGAAGCATGACTAAGAAGAGCTTGAAGGTCTAACAATGCTACCTACATAACCGCAATGGTTATCCTATTGAGAAATTCAAAGAGTGAGGAGTGAGATACCCTTCTTCTTGAGAGTTTTGACAACCCATCTGGTGGGTTTGTCGATCATGGAAGTAGAAATGCCAAGGTCTTTGGAGTTTAATTTCTTCCAATCAGGTGCTTTATAATTATGCCCTCCATCAACAGCAGCAGTTGGTCTTGGTGTCGGTGTTGGATGAGTATTATTAGTTCTGGGGGCTTCAGGACATTCGACCGCAGAAACCGAGCCAATGCGTCGAACCTGCAAAAAGGAAATCTCAATTTAAGTTTGCGGAGTGAATTTGGCATTGGGAATAGAACTTCAGCATCAAATTGAACTTGAACTTGAACTTGAACTTGAGCTCACCCTCGTACTGGAAACACAATAGACGAGACCTCGGCGAAAGGCGATTTGGCTTATACCCACCGACCTTATCCCTAATCCTACTCCTCCTATTGCACCCGCCATTGCAGCAAGCTTAATACAGATTTCCGATAACACTCAATTTGTATTGTATTCTTCACTTCTCCATGCGCCTATTGCTGCTAGCGTTTGGAAACGGGTCTGATTGGATCGATCTATTTAATAAACGGATTAATTTTATATCGGTGTTAAAAATAGTATAGATTTGTCTTAAATTAAAAAATGACATATTGTCATATTAAATGGTTTAACCGCGTCGACTTCGGATTGAAATCAACTTGATTCAGATTGAATTCAAATTTCTCTTATTGACTTTAAACTGAGTTCGTGTCGTATTATCGTAATGACGCTCACCACTCAGATTGCCCTTGCTCTTGGACGTCAGCCCATAAGAAAACATACACTCCAATCCGTTTGCCACTCCCAGATTTTGCTACTGCTACAGTTTTCTTTTCTCTCTTTTCTTTTATTTTTATTTTGGTGCGGGCGAGGGCCGGAGGGGGCCTTCCCCTAGGGGAATAGAATTTGGTATGGGCCTCCGCGACCGTTATCAAATGCGTTGGACTTGGATCTGTAAATGGGCAAAAACGGGACTTTGTTTTCGAATCAAATCGTTTCAATCAAATTGATTGTCCATGAATTCTTGGCATTTCGTGACACTAACGGCATGTTCGTTTTTAACATCTTGAGTATGTTCATATTTCAATTTACTTCAATATACTTTAATTTGCTTCAAATTGTTTAAATCTGTTTCAGTCTACTCATATCTGTTGTAATCCTCCTACAGAGTTGTTTTAAAAATGCAAATACCTACTTTTATCTGCTCAGACCGACTCTAGCTTGCTCCAACCTACTCCTACGTATTTGAACATGTTCCAACCCACTAACTGCTCTTACAAAGTACTGAAAACAAACTGGACCTAAGTGGCCACTTTTTTTCCCCATAGTAGCATTAAGTTGGTTTCTTTTTTGTAATAGCACTATATTTTCAATTTAAATTCATAACAGTAATACATTTTTTTTATTAGCTTTTGGGATGATATTAAATAGCTGTAGAAAAGAAAAAAAAATCAATAAAACCCATATTTATCCATCCGTTTAGATTTCTCACTCTCTCATTCCGTACCAAAGCAGCCCATCTTTCGAACGACAACATGAAAATGAAAACATTTTCTTCATGTTATTAATATGGTAAGCAAATAAAGTTGTTTACATCAAACAAGTCTTGCACAATTCAAACAATAAATGTCAATTGTAATTGGTTACACAAATAATCAGTTTCTTTAGTGCCATTTTTAGTAAATTGAAAAATATGGTGCTATTATGGATAAAAAAAAAATTTAACACCGCTAAAAAAATTGTAACTTGATGCCACAAAAAGCCGAGGACTCGATTATCCATATCTACACCCCCCCCCCCCCCAAAAAAAATCTCCATAATGAATACTCACCTATTGTACTTTGATGGGTCGAAATTGGAAATGTAATTCAATATTGGATATCATATTTGTCCGTTTATTTTGGCAGATACCATTCATCTTGGTTTGCTTTCAATATTAATTCAAGAAATACCAGTATTACGAGAACAATATATGAAATGATTAAATATTGTAAGAATCACATTAAAAAGATAGCAATATATTCATCAACTCAATCAAGTGAAGCACTAAATTGTCATGGCAAAACAAAATTTCAATCCCAAAAAACACAAAAAAGAAAACAACAGTTAAATATGTGCCATCGTGAATTGCAGGTGTGTCTTATTATAAGATACTTATTAAGTGTCATATTTGTGCTTGAAAGTTACTTTATCATGTATTGAATTTATAAAAAATGGTATGATTGAACAGTGTAAAGATGTTGCCACTTATAACTTATATGCAATCGTTTGTTTATCTATTATTTTTCAGAATTAGAAAATTAAGCATATATGATAGGCCTTCACAAATAAAGTTATTCAGTTAGGGCATCATTTTATACCCGTCGATGTAGCCGATAAATATTAGAACTTTACAATCCATAGTTAATTAATTTATCATAGATTTTGTGGGATGATGTAAGATTGTTTTATTGTATCCTTAATTATTGAAGACCTTTAACAACCATATATTTAAAAACGTTCAATTAATGTGGATAAAGAGAGGGGAGAAAAAATTAAATCCATCCACCATAATGCTTGGGTAACTCTCGTCCCCCTATAGAAAAGGAAAGAGCTTCCACTACACTCGTATCCTAACATTAGGTTAAGGATCTTAGACAGCCTAAGCAGCACTTCTACGGTAGTGGCCCGCTTGACTTAGGAGGGGGAAAAATTGCAACGCATATTATTTGGTGAGGCTATTGCTATGTGGTGTTGGGTTGGGGAAAAATTGATTTAGTGATGCTCTGCCATTTATTGAGGCACCACATGGGTAATAGTACGGACCAAGAAGTTGCGTTTTGTGTCATGAAATATTGGGTCTCTTACGGGATAATCGATAAAATTAGTTAAAGCTTACATAGAAGTAAGATTGATATAGTTTGTGTTCAAAAAACTAAGTGGGTAGCGCTAAAGGAAGAAATTGATGGGTATAAGCTTTGGTACTCAGGACTTAGTAGAGTTAGGAATGGAGTTGGTACTTTGATTGATAAATAGTTAGTTGATCAAGTTGTCAAAATGAGATGTAAGTGTGAGCGCACTATGACTATTAAGTTAGTGGCATGGCAGAAATCCTCAATGTGGTTAGTATTTATGTTCCTCATATATGTTTGGCAAATGATATTAAGAAGCAATTTGGGAGAAGTTGGATATGGTTATTTGGTACCACAAAGAAAGAAAGTTTTATTGGGAGGTGATTTGAATGGGCATTTGGAACGACAGCAGAGGAGTATAGTACAACTCATGGAGGTTTTGGCTACATGGGAAAAAACAATGGAGATGTCTCAATCCTAGACTTTGCAATTGCACATGAATAAGGTCTTATTTTAAGTAGAAGGAAGATCACCTAGTGACCTTTAAAAGTTACACTGCAAAGATTCAAATTGACTACTTTCTAATTAGCGCGGATAATAGAAGGACATGTGAAGATTGTTAAGTGATACTAGGTGAATATTTGGGGATACAACACGTCATTGATGATAGATGTTGATATCAAGCGTTCAAAGGGAAAGCAGAGAAGGGATAGGGATCCTACAGTTAGATGGTCGAATATTACTAAAGAGAACGCGATAAAGTTATCAGATAAGGTTAAAATAGAAGGGAGTTGGAGACAAGTAGAAGATGCAACTGAAATGTGGGAGGCAATGGCAGTGTGCATTAGAGAGTCGAATAAGGATATCTTACGTGCATCTAGATGAGGCAGAGGCAGTGGAATGAGAAGGTCAAAGGGAAAGTCGAGATGAAACAAGAACCATATGCAACTGTAATCAATCGTGAAATTGAAGAAGAAACGAATGGTTAATAAAGATAGGTACCATGCTACCAAGAAGGTAGCAAACAAAGTTGTCATTGTGGCCAAAACATTGCCTATGAAAGGATATACCAGAGACTTAAGACCAAGGAAGATGAAACGAAGGTTTTTAAGCTGGCAAGGGTTAGGGAGAGGAGAACAAGAGACTTAGGTTACGTAAAGTCCTAGTAGAGGAAGCAAACATAAATAAAAGATGGCAAAGCTGCTTTTATAAGCTTTTTAATGGTGAATTGATTAAGAATTCACACGAGAGGGAGCAAGGGGGTTGCGGGAGGTACCGAACTATCATTTAGGCAACCTGATTAGAGAAAATGAGACTAGAGAGGGCCTAAGGAAAATGCCCAATGGGAAGATCGTGGATTGAAACCAAATCCTTGTCGAAGTATGAAAGGGTGTGGGCGAAGAGGGATTAAAGTGGTTATCATAGGTCTTTAATGTCATTTTTAAAACTGCAAAGATGCCCCAATAATGAAGACATAGCGTTGTTATCATTCTCTACAAGAACAAAAGGGATATTCAAAATTACAATAACTATAGAGGCCTTTGGCTGATTGGCCACACCGTGAAATTATGGAAGAGGGTAATCGATCAGAGATTGAGAAATCATATATCAACCTTAGGAAACCAAATTTGGTTTTATACATAGTAGATCGACCATAGAGACAATTAGCTTCCTTATGAGGCTCGTGGAATTGTGTAGGGATAAAAAAAAAAAATTCCACTTGGTGTTCATAGACTTAGAGAACGTTTAGGATAAAGTAACATACGAAGTGTTATGGAGATGTTTGGAGAAAAAAGAAGTGTCAGTTACATATATCCAAGTCATTAATGATATGTACAAGGGGGTTAAGATGAGCATTAGGACTTTCGGAGGAAAATGTGTTTTTAATTTATATTGGACTACATCAGGGGTCAGCTCTAAGCCCTTTTTTTTTTTTTCCACTTGTGCATAATAGATGCACGCACTAAAGAGATCCAAGATTAGGTATCATGATGTACGTTATTTACAGATGATATCGTTCTTGTTAATGAGACTAGGGATCGGATGGAGTTAACATTAGGTTGGAGCGATGGAGATACACCTTGGAGTCCATAGGGTTTAAAGTAAGTAGATAAAAAATTGAATATTTACGGTGTAGTTTCAATAAGGAGAAGATGATAGTGGATAAGTCACCATTGATGGGGTAGTAATACCAAGGGTTGAGAAGTTTAGATATTTGGACTCGATCATTAAAGAGAAATGGGATATTGATAAGGACATTAACAATCGTATAAAAGTGGGCTGACAATAATGGAAGAATGCTTTATGAGTGTTGTGTGAAAAAAACATACCGGTATGATTAAAAGGCAAAATCTGTCATATGGCAGTTAGACCAACATTATTATATGGCTTTGAGTGTGATTAGTAAAAAGGACCAAGTCTAGAGGCTGTTGGTAGCTTAGATGAGTATGATCAGTGGATGTGCAACCACAATGGATTGGATAGGATTAAAAATGAGGTGATTAGAAACAAAATGAAAGTGACACCCATAGACAATGAGATGAAAAAGACTAGATTTCGATGGTTTGGTCATATTAAGAGGAGGAGTACGGATGCACCGGTGAGAAGATGTGAAATGATTAACCTTCAGGAGTGTAGGAGAAGCAAATGACGACTTATAAAAAGGTCGGGCGAGGTGATTAAGCACGATTTGAAATCTTTGCCACCAACGGAGGACATGCGCTCATGGGTCATGATAGGAATCTGTGGAGGTAGATGGTTAAGCTTGTGAACCACATGTGGCTAACTTATTGACATTCCCTTTGGCTACTGAATGGGAGGAGTATGTTGTGTGTGGTATTATTATTATTGTTATTGTTGTTGTTGTTGTTACACTCTACTCGACATAGTTGTTAGCATCCAAACACATATTGTTTAAGGTAAAGTACCTACCTCTACTACGATGTTTGTAGCTTTTATGTTGTTTTAAATATTGTTGTCATATTACCCTGTGTTTATCTAAATTGATGTTAAATTTTATTTATAAGTTTATGTGGAACTATTGAATTGAACTCTTTGAGGACAGAGATGCCTCTTTATCTCGATCTCCCAAACTGTAAAAGCGGGACCAATATTAGAAGTTAATGTATGAAAAATATTTTTCATCCATCGAGTGGAAAGTAATCTTCATTTGTGTAGAAAAAAAAGTTGACCTTTGTCTGTCTAAACTCCAAGTTTCACTACATTCTTTTCTTCATGTCTTATATGACATCATCAGATACTTTTTGTTTTACTACTAAAAATTTGCCTGATTCCGACGGGATTTTTCGATGGAAAATAGGTCCGTTGGAATCTCCGATGGAATTTTGACGTATTTTGACAAATTCGCTGGAATTCTGACAGATTTTTCAACGGCCTTTTTTCCGACGGAATTCCTATAGATCTCCAACAGAATTTCCGTCGCAAAATATTTAAAATTTTCAAAAGTTTTTTTGACCTTGACTTAAATGGAGGGAAAATTCAAACATTTTTGCATATTTCGACGGAAAAAACCATTAAAATTCCACAAAATATTCCGTCGGAATTTTTCTTATAAATTCCGCTCCATACTTCATTTTTCCGTGCTTATTTCGTAAAATAGAGAGAGAGGGAGCACCACCACTTGCCATTGCCTCACCTCCGCTTGCTGCCATACCACCGCCGTCACCTCCTCCTGCCGTCATTCGTTATCGACTTTTTGATAAGGTTATCTCGTGTGTAATTTGTACAAATTTGTAGTGAATTGGGTACATTAGTTGAGTTTAATAATTTGTATAATCAGTTTGCATGTAATTATGTAAATTTAATAGTTTATATAATTAATTTATTACGCTGATGTTAGTTTGTTTGGATGATAATTTGTTCTCAATTAATTTTGTACTTTATTGCTAAATAATATAATTTTTTATTAATTAAGCATAATTTAATGCTAATATCAATTTAACGTCAATGATGATAATTTATTGTGTATTAGATACATTGGAAAATATTTTTATAGTTAGGTACTATATTTTTAAAATAAAATTTTAAAATGCAACCATTAGGCGGTGTCGGGGTTAAAACTATATATACAAGAACGCCCCACGTGGTTTTTCCCTTCGGGGAAGGAGGTTCTACTAACTGGCGGCTCAATAGGCCGTATTTCTGATTCTTATGTGGGCCTTTTTCTTGCTCATAACTAAATCGGATTTCTGATGGATTCCGACGGAATCTGCAAAAAATAAATAAATAAATAAATTTTTTCGACTCTTTATTGCATTCGACGGATGACTCTATCGGCCGCCTCAATTCCATCGGAGAAGCGGTCCGACAGACTTGTGATTTCCGTCGAAACGCATTCCCGATCGACCTTATTGTGACGGACGCTATCGACCGGAATATCCGTCGAAAAATTATTTTTCCGACGAAAAATATTACTTTTTTTCATCGAAAAATCCATTAGGAAAAACTGATTTTTTATTAGTGAATTTTTCCAAATCTCAGTCTCTCTTAACTAGCGGCCCAATTAGTTTTTTTTCCCTAACTGACCCAATTAGCTACTTGATTACTTCTCCCAACTCTGGATTACTTATTTATTTCCTTCAATTATCAAACTGATTATTTTAGTTCGCTCTCCTCGATCTCAAAACTTATTTAGTTACTTACTTTGTCCTCCCTTGGTCATTTAATTTATCTACACTTTTTTCCTTTTATTTGATTGTTCAATTAACTATTTTCTTTCTCTTTTCAACAACAAACAACAACAACAAACTCACAAAGTGGGTCCCGTTTTCGCGGGGTCTGGGGAGATCCAGCTGTACGCAACCTTACCTCTACCGGTATTCCTACCCATAGAGAGGTTGATTCCATAAGACCCACAAAACAGTTTTGAGAAAAAGGTTTGGAGAGAAAACGATTGCAAAACCATTTATCGAAGTAAGAGAAAGGGGAGGAGAAAAGGTTTCGGATAAGCGAATAAAGAGGGGGTGGAGACATACCTCAACAAATCGTGGGCGCTTGGTGTCGTGACAATCCGGAAAAGCATGACCTGCAAACAAGCAGACCAAAACCCACCCCACCCCACCCCACACCGCCTAGGCTACTGCCTCCTACAGAGCCGGTCCTCTACAATCAGGGATCTTAATCTTGTCCCGCCACAACCTCGTATCCTGAGCCATGTCCTCCGTGAGACCGACAACTCTCAGGTCCTCTCTAACAACCTCTTCTAGACTCTTCTTCGGCCTACCTCTCCCTCTCTTACCACCGGGTGGGTTGATACTCTCGCATTTTCGCACCGGGGCGACCACACTTCTCCTCTTCACGTGGCCGAACCATCTGAGCCTCGATTCCCTCATCTTCTCCTCTATGGGGTCACTCCAGTTAGGCCCCTAATAACCCCATTCGTAATCCTGTCCAATCTCCTAAAATCACACATCCACCTGACCATCCTCATCTCAACTACCATCAACCTCTGGACCTGCACCTTTTTTAGAGGCCAACACTCCGATCCATAGAGAAGCGCCGGTCTAACTACCATCCGATAGACTTTGCCTTTCAAACCCATGGGCACTCTCTTGTCACACAGCACCACTGACGCTGACTTCCACTTTTGCCAGCCCACTCTAATCTGCTGGCTAATATCCTCGTCAATGTCCCAATTCTGCTGGATGATCGAGCCCAGATACTTGAATTTGGCGACCTTCGGTATTGCCCTCCCATCCAGTACGATTTCTCCCCCCTCTTCTATCCTTCCGCTGAAACAACAGTGAAGGTATTCCGTTTTCGATCTACTCAACCGGAAGCCCCTAGCCTCCAGTGTATGCCTCCAACTCTCCAGCTTGTCATTCACCCCCTGCCTGGTCACATCGATAAGGATGATGTCATCTGCAAAAAGCATGCACCAAGGCACCTCGTCTTGGATACCTCTAGTGAGTTCGTCCAAAACTAATGTGAAAAGAAACGGGCTTAAAGCGGAGCCCTGATACAGGCCCAAACTAACAGCAAAATCATTGGAGACCCCTGTCGGAGTCCCGACCCTCGTCCGCCCTCCCTCGTACATATCTTTGATAACACGAATGTACGCGGGCGACACCCTTTTCTCTTCCAAACACCTCCACAATACCTCCCTTGGGACTCTATCATACGCTTTCTCCAGGTCAATGAACACCATATGGAGATCCACATTTCTATCCCTGAACACGCTCATGAGCCCTCTGAGGAGGTAGATTGCCTCAATGGTTGCCCTGCCTGGCATGAAACCAAATTGGTTCTCTGAAATCTCTACTTCCTCTCGCAGCCTTCTCTCAATCACCCTCTCCCACAGCTTCATAGTATGACTTAGCAGCTTGATGCCCCTAAAGTTATTACAGTCTTGGATATCCCCTTTGTTTTTATACAGTGGGATGACTGTGCTGGCCCTCCACTCTCTGGGCATCTTGGCGGTCCTGAAAATAACATTGAAAAGTTCCGTAAGCCACTCTAATCCCACTTCCCCCATGTACTTCCAAACTTCCACTGGTATCTGGTCCGGGCCTATTGTTTTCCCCTTCGCCATCTTCTTCAAGGCCTCCCTAATCTCCTCCTTTGTTATCATTTAATGGGCAAATTATGTATTTTCTTTCTCTTTTCAAATATGAAAAATTATTTCCTATCATTTAATGGGCAAATTATGAATTTTCTCTCTCCTTCCATGCGTTAATTGACTATTTATTTCTCTCATCTAATAGCATTCCTAGTGGTGAGCCAGTTTTTTTGACTCATGAGTGGGATCTACCTCTGTCACATCAATTTTATTTTTTGAATAGTTAATTAGCGCATGGAAGGAGAGAGAAAAAGAAAATTGATCCTATAACACAATTCTCCATCTCTTCAATGCAAGCCTCCCCAAATAAGTAATACCCATAGACTCATCCTATAACACACGACTTTATTTTTTGAATAAAAAAAAATATGATTAAAAGTATTTTAAAAAATAAAAAAGCAACAAAAAAAAAAAAAACTCGTGAGCCAGCTCATGGCCACGAGGTTGCTCGCGAACCACAGGGCGTGAGGCAATTGCTGCAGGAAGCCCCCCACCCCGCCCCCTTTCTCTCTCCTCCTTCATTTTTGCCTCACAAGCCAGCCATTGGAGCTAGTCTAATAGTCCAATCTGATTGGTTATTGTCTCTCTCCTCTCATTGCACTGGCCAACATATTCGGATATTCCTTGCCCCCTTTCTAATCATTAACTATTTTATCTTTCCTCTCATTGCTGCTATTCTCCAATCAATATCCTTCAGCTGGGTCGGGAGGGACAGCAATGTCTTGCCACACAAACTGACTTTGTGGCTTATGTCGTCTTCACTTGGTACAGCTGCAACACTCAAGGACATACTTGCTGGTGTACTGGGCTGATTCTTTCTTGCGTTTGGAACTTTCTCATTGCCTTGCATTTCTCTTTGTTCTCGCTTTGTCCTGCTCAGCCAAAAAAAGGGAAAAAATTGATATAAACATCTTTGTTTTTTAAGGAAGTGGTTCTCTGATAAAACCATTCTTTCTCAAATGTAACCAAGTAGTACCTTGGTAATTCTTCTGTTCACCTGCTCCTGATTTCTAATAGGCTTGATACCTAACTTCTTTCTATCTCCCGAACTTTTTAGGCTGACTGGCTATTAGATTTTTTATTGAAGCCAAGGAGGCATTGCTCTAAGTTGATGCGCTCGACCAAACCTCGTCACCCGAACCTTGTCACAGCTCACGAACAAATTAAATTCTTGATAACCATAACTTCGGCGGCCCCTAGAGTTGCCGAAATTAGCCACACCCCAAACCCACGTTCAATTGATAGTGAACAATTGTGATTGGTGAATAAGAGATGGAGAGAGAATACTACATTTGAGAGAGATTAACAATGTTGAATTACTTAAACCTCTATTTAACCTCTTCATAAATAGGTATTTATTTGCCGCATATAAGGAGAGATAACACAAATTTTGTATGACGAGACGGTCTCACGGTAATTTATCGTGAGACTGTCTATGTGACAACATATTTTTCTTTAAAATTTTGGAGGCGGCTAATGAGTGTATGAAACGTCATATAATGTAAGTCATCGTGAAACGGTCTCAGTGTCTCACACAAGGGATCTCATTGGTATTTAGTTGCTAAACATAAGGAGCAATGCGGGGAATTAATTCAATTCATAATTGCCCACCACAAAAGTGGGACGTGCCCGTTACTTGACCTGATCAACAACTTTGATAAGTTAATTCAAACTCTATGAACACAAAGATGAAACTACTCACTGCGAGAGAAGTTTTTTTTTTTTTTGGGGGGGGGGGGGGGGAGGGGGGGCGGGGAGTTAGCTAGGTGGAGAAATTGAGAGTCCACCGGCAATCCTTCCGTAGTGAAGAAGCATGACGTGAGGAGTTGAGGCTGAGGAGTTGGGAAGCGAAGTGATAGCAGCGTCAACGTCCCTTGGACTCCAAATTATGTCTCTTACATGCTGCAGCGTTAAGATCGGCACGAGTGTTTGCCCTCTACATTTTATCTCTACCTGCTTCAATAAATGTTCATATTGTTTGTCACTAATTAATCAAGCTGCATCAATTTTTCTGTCGCATGATAATATATACTCGATCCCTCAGCCAAACATATGCTTGAATAATCTGTCGAAGGCTACCTAGGGGATAGTTAGTGATACGGAAAAATATTGATTCCACTCGGCCAACTGCACAAAACATCTATCACATAATATGAAAGTCAAGCAAAAGCCATTTCATAGCCAAAATCCATTTGTTCGCAGTAATTCGATTGTACCCTCAGGAGTTCAATGCATTGTACTTCCTAGAGAACAAGTATGCTTAATCGGAGACAATTAGCTTTCAACTTCACTAGAGAATTTAGGGAAAGACATTCTAAGTTCGAAAGTATGAAACTTAAAGATCGGGTGAACTAGAAGATAAAAAATACAAGCTTTAGATTTGGAGAAGAGAGAAACTTAATTAAGTGGATCAGAGTATAATAACATTGTACCTATTAAATTTTTATATAAACCTGGCCTTAAACAAACTAGTAATACATATAAGTCCAATGAGGTTCCAACCTAAAACTGATTACTAATGGTGGAGTTGCTCACTAGCTTATATATTTCAACCCCACATGTTCAATGCCTCTTAATTTGTCAAAGTGAGACAACCCCAATATCGTATATTCCAACATATTTTCGGATGTGGCCCAACACATACGTGTAATGAATCAAATAAAGACGGTGATAAATGAAGAATGAGCACCTACTCTGATCAATGCCTTGTTAAATCTTTACATATGTAAACTATATATGCCATAAACAAATGAGCAGTGCATATAACTCTACTGAGATTCCAACCCAAAATCAATTAACAATAGGTAAAGTAACTCACTAATATATGTACATATTTAAGGTCTCTTAATTTGTTAATGTTGTGCAATTTCACGGTTATATATTCTAATGTTACTCTAGAGATTATAATATAATCTTCATCTTTGCTTTCCATGAATTGGGCTGCCCATTTCAAGCCTATCATTTGCATATTGATTTCAATCATACATAAAGAATCTAGTACGTAAGTAGCAACTTATCTACTTTTTTTTTAAAGGTGTAAAAATTAGGTATCCTTGTGACAAGTTTACAAGATATACGTGTGTTATTCCTTTGTACTTAGGATTATACGGTAATATATATCATACATCTAGGAGTGTGTACACTTACTTGTCATATATATATATTTGTCCAGCGTGTATTTGTCATATATACAACTTTTAATATGTGAAACTAACGTGATATGTGGGAGTATGTACTCTTAGAAGTATGGTATAGGCTTTGGGATTATGTTTTGGAAGCATGTTACGATTTATAAATTATCTAAAATTATTTTCTTATTTAATTATAATTTACCATATTTCAAAAATTATGCGATAATACGATCTCATGGATAGGTTGACCCAATTTGGGTGTTATTTTGTACCCTCTAGTGTAATAGATGAATATTTAAGCTTAGCAACTCATAATTAAGCACGCATAATTATTAAAAATTTGATGATTTTAAATCATAACAATTTAACTTGAATTATGATATTTAAGAGTATGTTATTGCAAGATATATATTATCACCTGTTTACGTATGTACATATATCGATGTCTGGACGTCCCTAATGATGGATGATGGATGTCCCTGATGAGGCCGATCAATCCCGTCCTCTTGGTCTTAGGTTGGGTGAGGGTCTCTCTTCAAATCTCTCTCAGAGTCCAACTCCTAAGCCCCACATCCTGACTAAAGCTTTGTTTTTTTTAATAATAGTTGGGAAGGAATGGATATGGATGGAAAGGAATGAAAATAATAAGGAAAGAATGATACAGAATGGTGTGGAAGGCAAATGAATAGAAAGAAAGGAAAATAAATGAGATTCTGTTTTAGAGAAAGCAAAGAAAATGGAAAGAAATGATATGAAATAGGAAGAAATAATAAGAAATGTGATTTTTATTGAAAGAGTGATAACTGATAAGAAATAAAAACGAATGGAAGAAATTAAAAATTCATTCCTTCCTCACAAAGAAGAACAGTTCTCGAAATTTCCAACAAGACAAAAAGCTATGCAAAAGCACTAAAGCCTTCGTTCAGCAGCTATAAATAGACCACCACGCACATAACATATAAATTATTATTATTATTATTATTATTATTATTATTATTATTATTATTATTATTATTATTATTATTATTATTATCCTATTAAGTTTCCGCATGATCTGCCCACTTACCATCCCACGATCAAGTTTTTAATCATTACATTACCCACCAGGAGCGACTTTGCTTGTAAGCCAAAATGGTTATCTAAAAAAAAATCTCATTCGGTTTCTATTTCCATTACCCATCCTAGTATCAAATTTCAATTTTTTTTTTCTTGAGGTCTTTGTGCTTCAAATTTGAGGAAAGCCGAACTATTGTTGACCCAAAAAAAAAGAAAAGTTCTCCCATCACATCATAAATGTTCTTTATTTATAATACTCAAACTTAAAACCTTACTTAAAGAAAACATGAGTTAAATTACTTGAATTAATTTGTGTTGGTATATCAAATTTTCATAAACATGCATGCATGAAATCATCACACAGATACAGATGATTATAACACATTTGTTCACCTTTCGTTAAACAAAAACAGGCCCTTCTAATCTCTAAAAATTATCCTCTATTTGAAAACCCATAGTATTATTCGACCCAACTAGCGGCCACCAAAACCCAAAGAAATACTTTGTTAATTTTTTAAAATTGAAGAGAATTCTAAAACCTTGTAACCATACAATAATTTCCAATGTAAACTTTAATATGATCATATCATCTTCAAAATCTAAAACTTCTAATAAAAATATGAAACAATCTCTCAAATCTTTTTTAAAAGACAAGTTCGACATTAATTTCTTCATGGAGAATAAATTGAGTTGTTGAATTGGTCCAAATTATCTACACGTTACATGGTCTAAGGTCATTGAATTAATTGATACTAACCCTTTATCAGTTCATGAGCTGCTGTCATTAGCTGAATGGCGTTCCTCGATCGACACTAGTTACTACTATCAACCTCATCAATATTTTTTGTTCTTTTTCGTCTGCAAATTATTTTTTTATCTATAAAAAGTTATTATAAGGTCAATATAAACATTTTTTTTTTATCATATAACATAAGTCCCAAAAGATTTTAACATAAATGTATTTTAACGTTTAGTCATATAGCATAACTCCCAAAAAGATTAGCTAGAAATGACTGTATGTTAAAGCATAACGAGGGAGGAAAATTAATTTGTTATAATTTATAAAGTTGATAGCTTCCCACAAAGCACGGCGCAGATTAGGCAAAAGGTTTCCTCTTTTTAATTTCTAGCTACCTGTTCTTCTTCTTCTTCTTCTTCTTTTATTTTTTCCCGTGGAAGAATTTACATAAACAACCTAACTTTCATAAATTCGTCACTAATTTGAGTAAATAATTTTTTTTTTATTTTTCCTTATTTTTTGCCCCTATTTAATTAAATGGGGTAAAAAATAAGGAAAAAGAAAAAAAATCCCTTATTCAAATTAATGAGAGCACATGCTCTCATTGTTTACGTGTATGTATGTTTCACACGTGTGTTTGTTGTATATTAATTTTGAAATATATATTTGTTGATGTGACTTTTGAAAATAAGTATTCCCAAAAGTATGACATACACATTGAAAGGAATTAAACATAGAAGCCAACCAAATTATTATATACACCCGTGAGCACTTGCTTCCATATCTATTCCATATATATTTTCTTGGGGTATATTAGTCATATATTTTATATTTTAATATATAATTGCCTATGTGTTATATGGAAGTATATATACTTAAGTGTATGATATATATATATATATATATATATATATGTATATATATATATATATATATATATATATTCTCAAAAATTTTGGCTAAATTATCGTCGAGTAATATATACACCATGATGACATGCAGGTTGCATTCACATTATTGGTTTCTACTTTCTTGACCATCAAGAACCCTAGACTTTTTGGCATTTGGGAATTGAATGGTCAATATTCTTTCAGGAACCGTCTTTGTCTGATCTTGACCATCCTTATAGTCTCAATCATCACATGTCCTCATACAATTTTTTTCCCCTTTTCTTCTCGCAAGGATATGCAATCACGATTCACGAAGAAACATAAACAAGTACCCTTAAATTATACCAAATTAGTAGTTAGGCATTTAGTCATCGTTGTCATCATCATATCATTATATTGTTATATCATAATATTGTATGTAATATTTTGCATATATTATCCAATCAATGAAATTACACCCAACTAACGAAAAACAAAGAATTAAGCATGTCGTTGGTTAGGGCATTGTCCGAATTCTATTAATCAAACTTAATTGATAAATGTCCATTTTCCAATAAATTAATCAAACTTATTTTTGTGAGACGTACGTACTATACAGAAGAAAATCATTATTCCATGAATGTATGTAAATTAGCCAACTGAAATTAAGAACTAATCTTTTCGTCGCATGAAACGAGTGCAAGAATTAGCATTTACCAAAATTAAGCGCATTGCACGACCAACTAGGGAAAAAGAAGTGCGTATAATAGGGAAAAGTGGAAAACCATAGATGAAATAGAAACTTCACATTGCATCTTTCCCAAAGCTTATCTGATACTCTCATGAAAACATACGTTTACGTAAGCGTTAATATATTAAAAAATGTCTATACAATAAATGCAGGTGATATATATATATATATATATATCTTCCAATTTAATTTGGTCAAATACATCAATTATGGAGATAGTTCAAGATGGAATTTAGTTCTTGATTTATGAGAGAATTAGTGAAAACTTACTGATTTGCAAACATTATTATACATACTTTAATTTGGTGTGCTGAGCTATTCAAACTTGGATTTCAACTTTTAAATTACACTAAATTTGCTAAAGTTTTTTTTTTATTATAAAACTGTTTCTTATGTATTTCTACCTAAGAAATTCCATGAACATATGTCATCAAACTCAAAGCCGTCATTCTCTTACGAGAGATGACATAATAACATGTACATTTACCAAATCAATTACTAGGATAAACACATAAAATATAATTGCATATCTGCTGATAAACATGATAAATGCTTATCTTTTTCTTTTATAAAAGTATACCACAGTCATAAAGGGGGTAGGGGGTGCTTGATAGTAATAGCTGTTTGAAAGAAGATAATTATTTGGAAGGATTTTAGTTATTTTGGCCAAGTCAAACAGTTAAAGAGTACTTGGTAAAGAGCTGTTTATACTAGCGATTTGACTCCAAAAAGTTCTTTTTGAAAAAGTCGTTCCCATTAGCCTTTTAATAAGAGTTTTTTGTGGAAATGACATAATTGTCAAAAGTTTGCAAAAATTACAGACATCTCATTAAAAACTAATTCATAAATAAGGACATTGACGAAAATTTATCAACATATTGTTTAGAAACAACTAGTTTTTACCAAATACTTTTTTTAAAAATAGCTAATTCAAATAGCTAATCTAAACAATTAATTTAAACCACTAATAGCTAATAATTAACACAAATAATAACAGATAACAGCTAATAGCCGTTTGTTAAATGTGGCCAAATTTATGAGTCAAAAATAAATTTGATCTCACTTTCTTCATCTCCTATTTTCCTCTGGCCTTTCTTAGAGCTAGCTACGTCCGTGCACAATTAGTGGCCAGGGAGTGGGGACAGGAAACAGGCAAAAGCAGTGGGGGAAAAAAAGGGCAAACACTTAGCAAACAAGGGCTGAGGGCAGGCAAGCGAAAGCATGACGAAGTGAGATGGCACACACGTAGCACACAGGAGAGATTTGATTTTTTTCTTTTTTTTTTGTTTGGTGGGGGGGGGGGGCGGTGTTGAACCCATGCAAATTGGACGGGCCGCGTAAGACGGTCCACGTGTAGGTTCTTTATTTGACGTGCCTGTGTTTGTGATTTTTTTGGTCCTTTTGATGAACAATAGCTAATGATTGTGGGTTTTGACGTCAAATTAGTATTAGTGGGCAGAAGACGAAAAATTCATGCTGTTTCTTTTCCATGAGTAGTCTTAGTCTGAACGATATACGTAA